>NDGM011089232.1:0-11000 GCA_002564305.1 Octomys mimax
TGAACTCAGGCCCTTGTGCTTGCCAGGGAAGTGCTTATTCTACTGAGCCATCTCCCTGGACCCCTAACTTTTGATACTGGGGAACTTCATCTTCTATTGCATTTAAGTGGTGAGTTGTTTTGTCAGAATTACCAGACATTTTCTGGGGCCAACTTAGCATGCACATGCTAGAAACTTATAAGGTTTTCTATTTCCACATCGTTGCTAACACATCGCACAGGAAGTCTTCATTGTGCCCGTACACTCATTTCCCCAGCACATCTTCTTTCTTTCCTTGAGATCTCTTTGCCCTCACTGTTCACTGCAACTATGCTGGTTTTGCTTTTCAGTTTATAAATCGTGTAAGTGCCTCAGATTTTAAACCCAGTGCTATCCCTGCTCTTTCATCATCCCATTACTCACCTTAAAATACAACCTACAACAAATCTGTGTCACTCAAGAACCTGAGTGTTCTTGTAGAACTTGTAGACTACATGAATCAACAGGCATGCACTAGGGCCTTAATCTCAGCTCCTCTGCTGGGCCTTCTACGTCCTTCCATGACGGGGGTCCAAACAACGTGGCACATGCAGTCATTTCCCCACCACTGTGCAAGCAGCACTCATTCTGCCTGCTTTGTCTCTGCTTGTGCCCTTTTTTCCTTGCAAAATTATAGTTTCTCTTCAGCGATGTTCTAGATTCTACATATGATCAGCTTCTTTTTATTCTGCTTCTTTTGCTCTCTCAGCTCTCCTGGGGGACTTCCTTTACAGTCTTGGTTTCAAGAACCACCAACCTAACAACACACTGACCAGTCAGATCTCTCCTGAATTCCACCTTGGACTACCCAGTGTCTGGTTCTCTTACCAAGATCTCAAAATCAGCACATGTAAACTTCTCTTCCTTCTTGGGTCACAGTGGGCATTAAATCAAGGACCTTCACATTGAGCTACCTCTCTATTCCCTATCTATCTATCTACCTACCTACCTACCTACCTACCTACCTACCTAAAGACTTAGTCACTAAGTTGGCTGTACTGGGCTGCCCTGCCTCAACCTCTCAGAGTGCTGGGATTACAGCCATGTGCCACCATGCCTGGCCATCTTTTTATATACTGAATCAAGCAGCAACTTAAGTCAGAAAAGTTCATCCTTGACTTTTCCTTAATCTCACATCCTCCTGGTATCAATTTCAACTACATTGCCTTTCTTATATCAATCAATTCCTTTCTATCTCCTCTTGCATGGTGTATTCCCAACCATATTATCTCTCACTTTCGCCAGTTTTCTAGATGGTAGCTTTGCTTTTAGACTTCCATACCAAGAAACCATTCTTTATATCACTGCTGAAAATTAAAATTGAATTGTATTTCAAATGAGAATAACTGCACAGGGTTTATTTACAGTGGGAATATTGGTAATGGTTTGGAGTAGGCTGCTTTGGAACCACAGAGATAATCTGGAGCTAGAATCAAAGGAGAACATATCATCACTCCTGGCCTGAAGGGAAAAGGGGAGAGGTTTATTCCTGGAATGGGAAAGTTGTGCAAATACCATGACTGTGAGAAGGGGAGATGCAGCTGGCCCTGAGTAATCTTCCAAGCGAGGGAGCCAACAGAGCACAGAGACCTTGACCTCATTCTCTGCCTGTCTACCTTCTGCAGGCTGCATAGATTCATCTTCAGTAGACTATGCCTCTTCTCATACTGACTTTGCCATATGGAATACCTTTCCTCCAGGTTTGGCCAGTTTCTCTTCCAAATTCAATTCCCTTATCATCTACTCTATTTAAAGTGTCTTATGCCAGGTATATAACTGACCATACTGCCTTCAGAGATTTCAGTCTCTCATCTACAGATTTTTATCCAAGCATGTAGTATATGTTGTTATCCTTATTTGTTACTGTCTTCTAACTAAGCAGACAACTCTCTAAAGACAGTAGAGAATATGTGCCATCTTTTTGTCCCTAGTTCCCAGCTTTGGACAAGACACATAGTCGGTACTCAATAAATGACAGCTGAATCAAAGCACGAATTGAAGCATCAAGTCTGGAATCATCCATGAAGTGCTCACTGAAAACTTCAGCCCATGCTGATTTTCATTTATACTTATTAGCATAGTTTATCATTTAATTTTTCTGTTTCACCTGCTTTTGTATTAATTCCTTAGACAACAGTGTTCTGACAGTATGAATCATGTGTTCTGCTCTTCTGGAAGTACAGTTTAAGTCTATACTAGGAACTTAATAAGCACTTTCTTTAAAGAATCAGCATTTGGAGCCAGAGAAATGTATTTTTGGAACTTCAAGTTCAAATATTCATGGGATCAGGAAAGTCTTTGAAATTAATAAAACTGATAAAAAGGTAGATTATGACTTCCTAGCTCTAGCACCTGCTGATCCCCAGAAGTAAAAATTTCAGATTTTTTTAGGGTGTGTGTGTGTGTGTGTATGCTGCTGGGGATTAAACCCAGGTCCTCACACACACCATACAAGTGCTCCTAATCTCTATGTTCAAGTTTTAATATCTGGTTCAAAAAAATTAATCTAACCCAAAGAATCTCTCTGCAATTCCGGAAGAAATACAGTTCAGATGTGGTTTGACTACGGGCTTATCGCATCGCTGATCTAGCTGCTGTCTAGACTCCAACAACACTTCCTCTGCCTTAGCTTGAAACCATGGGCCAGAAGTGGGTGATTTCTGTTTACAGCTCTTCTCTTAAGCATTACACGTGAATTCATTCCAGCCCTTGTTGGCATCTTGTTGGCATGTGCATAGCCAAGATCTTCCCAGTCCTTGCTTGAAAGTATACTCAATCTTAAAAAATGGTAAGACGGATCTTGACTGTCTCTGAAAGCCAAAATGTGTTGAATGAAAACCAGAGACCAAACAACTAGATTCTCAAGAGACTCCATCACATTTAGAAAGACAAAATAGATAAGAGTGAGCTTAAGCCTCTAGACTGGAGTCTTGTCAGGGCTATTCTTTACAGTGAGCTGTTTTCTCACACACATTTCCCCATTCAACAATCCATGGAGATGGGCAGGGAATATGAGAGGCTTTACTGGCAAGGAAACTGAAACTCTCAAGGATTAAGGAATTTGCCTTGGTTAGAGCAAGCCAGTGGCAAATCCAGGATTGTAACTTATGTTCTGACCCAAACCCACCCTTTCTGTGCTGTCTCAAAACACCACCACCACCACCACCACTACCACCACCACCACCACCACCTCCTAGATGAGATCATCAGAACAAGGTGCTGGCTACGCTATGCCTATTACTGGAAGATTATAAAAAAAGTCAATAGGATGAAGGATCACCTACTATTTGTATATAAAATGAATTCTTCTTTGATAGAATTTGAAAATCTATTTAGATTGTCTCATTTAATCCCTGGGGTAATCCTGGGAATTGGTTAAACAATAAAGCATATTTTCATGTAAGTGTGACACAGAATGACTGAAACATAGAAGGTCCATGGTGTTACTGGGGATTCACCCCACTCTGTGTAATCAGAGCCCAGACACTCTTTTATAATGTCTGGCACTGTGGCTTGGGGCCAGGAGGAAGCAGCTGCTTCTGTTAAGGACCAAAAACCAACATTAACAACAACAACAAAAAAAACCCCTCGAAGTTCCAACATGTAAAAAGCAACTTTATTTAAGATGAATTCTTTTTGGAGAAAAAACCCTTCATTTTTATTTATAGAATTTTAAGTTGTATCTAATGAAAAATGAAGGGGAAGACAAAAGTGTGTAGGATATAGGAAGCAGGATAGAGAGAGGGGATAGAGGAAGGCGTGGAAACACACATCAAAAGAAAATAGAACGCAGAAAAGGACACAAGAAAAAGATGTCCTACACAGAGAGACACAGCTTCAAGTCGGATGGAGGAAAGGAACCCCCCACCAATGCAGATGGACAAAAAATGGATGTGCATGACACAGGCAGGCTTGAAAACTACACCGTCATCTTCCAATGACAGGCAAAAGGGAAGGCATGCTGCGCAGAATCAAAGCTGAAGTCCAGGAGTTTTTGAAACTGTGGTCTTATGATATATGCCTCTCTCCCATGCCTTAGAGAAGCAGTTAGAAAGAAAAAGAAACCCAAACTGCATGCGTGTCCAAAAAGCGGGGAGGGCGAGGCCCACACTCAAGGAATTTTGCATTCCACCATTATTTCTCTATTGAAACACGACCCTGCTCTTGGCTTTTGGTTTGCTCCCTTTTCCACAGGCTAACAGTAAACTCCCACACACCAGTGGGACCACAGAGGAGAGACAATAATACGAGCAGCTGCTCAAGCTGTGGTTTTCATTAGGAAAAAAAAGTGGCTTGATTATAAGAGATTTAGTTTTTAACCTCTGTGCCAAAACTGAAGTGATTAAAACTCCATGTACGAAATGCAGAAGGTTCCTTTAAAGAATGGGGCAGAGCAGACACCGAATTGTCACAGGGGGAGAGGGATGGGAGAACAGTCCAGCCCTGGCTTAGTGCACTGAAATCTAGCAAAGACAAAATAAACTGTAGTATATTGGTGCTGTGTTACATTTCTAGAAAGGCTGGAGACATATTTTCACCAAATTCAACTGAGCTGTGAAAAGATACTGAGGAAACGTAAATGTGTATTCGTACATGAAAGGTGCCAATCTGACAAAGTTATGAACTGTATGATTCCAACTCTGTGACATCCAGGGGAAGGCACACCTAAGGAGACAATAAAATGTCAGTGGCCATGGGGCAGGACTTAGTGGGAGGGGGAGGACTGAATAGGAACACAAGACGCTTTTTTTTTTTGAAGGGCCCTGAAAATACTCTGCATGAAACTCTAATGGCAGAGACACGTTATTATGCATCTGTCCTAACCCATAGAACATGCAGCCCCAGAAGGAACCTAATGTAAACCACAGGCTGTAGGTAACCATTGCACCAGTGCAGGCTAATTAACTGCAGCACACATACCGCTCCAGTACATGACGTTGACAATGGGGGTCTGTGCACATGGAATGGAGAGGGGGGCGAAGGGCAACGTCTGCCTTCCTCCCCGTTTGGCTGTGAACCTAAACCTGCACGACAGACACACAAAGCCAGGCAACTCCTTGAAGTCTGCACTTGATATGAGAGCAGGACTGAGGTGAGCCGCTGGTCCAAAGCCTGCTCTGCTCCCATGGCTCAGCCAATGGCCTGGCTTCTCACTGTCCTCAGTGACTGCCTCTGCATCCTGGCAGCAGTGGGTGTGTGGACCCCTGCGGTCCGAACCCTGGCTCTCTCTCTCACCAGGCAGCACTAGGCAAGTCATAACTTCCAAGAGCCCTGTCTGCCTCCTACTTCTATATTACAGGAACAAATGCCGACATTAGCATATTAGGGCGACTAAACACATAAAAAGGGTTTAACATAATAAATGGCACATGGTAAGGGCTAATAAATGAATTTATCAGTGAGGGTCCACGTGCGGCTTGAGGCTGTATTTATCATCAGTGAAAAGGAGACTAATCATGCTATTGTTCTGTTACTCTCTGGATAGAAGACTCGAGTTAGCTCTCATAGTAATCCTAGAAATGCTCCTCCAGAATATAAGGCACTAGAAGGTATTCTCAATTTGACAGGGATAAAGAAACAGCATGACAGGTAGTGAGGGGGATGGGAAAGAGAGAAAAAAATGCAGAGAGTGGCTGGGATGGCCCACTGGCATCTGGTTCTGAGAAAGAGAAAGACTGGGAAGCACCAAGGGTAACCTACTTAAGGACAAGCTGCCTACTAAAGCACCTGCTCACCTGAAGAGCAATTCCAATTGGAATCTCTCCAACCTGGGGCCGGAGTCATAGCTCAGAGGCGTGCCTGCCTGGCAAGCAGGCACAAGGTCCTGAGTTCGATCCCAGATATTAAAAAAAAAAATAATAAAAAAGTCTCCAACTTAAAATATACTGAAGTATTTGCAACCACAGTGATAGCAGAGTACTAAGATTGTTAGGCACTGGTTGAAACTGCTGGAAAAAAAAAGGGAGTTTCCCCACCATATGAAAAGACCTTACATTGGAGAGAGCCCTTCATTTTTGCTTATGTATATATTTATTCAGAGAACCAAATTTGGTCTGTCAGTCACAGCCTCGTTTTTGTTAAAGAGCTTAATGAATGAACATGCACTCAAACAGCAAATGTGTTCCTTTGCCCTTACTCCAAAACAAATGGTTTTTGCTTCCACCCCCTCGCAGATGAACTACTCTCTCTGTTTTTTTCTTCTTTGCTGATGAAATGTGTCTGCTCTCGCTGTAGTACTTCATTTTCCTCCAAAGGCTTCCACTTCTACTCAGCACAGATTGAGCTTGCTGGGCAATCTTAGTGCCTTTCAGATTTTGACCCTATTCCATGTTAAACAGGCTGCGGTGCGTGTGGAGGACGGCATTTCGTAAAATATTCCATCCAACCAGGGCAGTTATGTAAACAGGGCTGCTTCTGGCAGGAATATCTGATGGGATAAACAAGGCTGGGGAGAAAAAAGTACTTTTAGAGAGGGGTGGCTGTCAGGGACAGAGATACACTCTAAAAAAATACTGTTTCCAGTATAAGATTGGGCCTTTGATGAAATCACTGGGAGAAATTTTAAAAGATCAACAGTGACTAAGTCAGCAATAATAATTTCTCTTCTAAAATTTAATTTTTTTATTTTTAAAGAGAGTACAAATTAGAATTAAAACAAAAATTTTAAGTTATATAGTATTTCACTTAACAGAGTAATATGAATTTCACAGTGTTTGTTCAGTGTTTGTTGTAATACAGTATTGTCTTTCAACCAGTTATTCATATTACCAAATATATGCATGTAAAATTTGAAGAAGGAAAAAAGAAATGTATAAGAAATTAGAAGAAGAAAAGGAGAAACAATTGAAAAAATATTTAGTGTTTCTGGTTTTTTTTTTTTAATTCTTTTTTTTTTTGGTGGAACTAGGGATTGAACTCAGGCCCTTGTGCTTGCCAGGGAAGTGCTTATTCCACTGAGCCATCTCCCAGCCCCAGTGTTTCTGTTTTAATATTTAAGTCTTTGATCTCTTTTGACTGTAACTTAGCAGCAATAATTTCTGACATCATGCTGGGGTGAGGTCAATGCTTTTGCATTTTGTGGTCTTGAAATTCTGTTTCTTTAAAAAGAAAGATTTAAAGTGCTAGAGATATTTCAGAAGGCTCCTTTTAGAATGTGTAACATTTAAGAGTCTATGCACATGCTGGATGAAAATAGTGGCTAAGAGACTATCCACTAGATAAGCTATATAAGCATCAGAAAATTAGTATAGTACACTCATGCTGTTATTTGTTTCTACATAGGCTCAATATTGTATTAATATCTGTCACAAGATGAGTAATGAAATAAAACATGTAGTTTTGCAAAGAAAAGATTATAAATTGAACATCTAATATACAAGGAGATAATCATTCTAAACATAAAGTGAGAATTTATTATACCAAGTTAATAATCAAGAAAACAGGTACTGATAAACAGATTTGCAATACCTACAACTGGAAACCAGCTACTATGTGGACAAAGTGGGACTGATTAGAAAGCTAATGAATTAGAGCTTTAGTCACAGTTTTATTGTAAGGCATACAGCATGTAACTGGATGGTAACAACTAAGCCTGAGGTCTTGGTATGAAAGCACAACGTGGTATTCAAAGACTTTTGGATAATTATGAACACACATATCTCCTTTACTGAAATGTTAGCAGGTTTAATTCACACCAGTAGGAGGCAGTGCCAAGTGGACAAGAGCCTAACTTTGAGACAGAATGAATTTAAATTTCAGCCTTGCTCCTTAGTTGATACATGATCTTAGAAAAGATGACATTTCTCTGTGCTTCAGTTTCTTCACATGTGAGATGGGGATGGTGTTAACTAATTCATGCGACTACTGCAGGGACTATGTATATGTCATGTTCAACAAAGGGCAATGTTCTTCCATAAATTGTAATAAAATTAATAATTTTCATTATCAGGATTAAATCAATGAGATAATTAAAAACAACTTCAAGCAACATGTTCCTTTTTGTTGTAACTATTAGCCACAATACTATAGCAAATGTTTTTGGTCTTTTTGAGACAGTGTCTCACTAGGTAGCCCAGGTCGGCCTCAAACTCACAGTGATACTCCTGCCTCAGCCTCCTGAGTGCTTGTGTTACTGGCCTGTGTCAGCACGCCGAGGTAATATTACAATTTTGAAGCCTATTTGTTCATTATAATGTTCACAGCAGTACTAAGATATAGTACTAAGATAGTTTAAGGCACTTGAGGACAGGTAAAGGAGCAAAACAATATTTAGAAACCGTTGTGATTCTGTCTTTTTCATTTATATACAGGTTAGAAATGTTCCAAAGCCTATTTTTAAGATATGAATATTTAAGATAACATGTTTATTTTGTATGCAGTGTCAACAATTCAAATGATCAGAGTTGGTAAGCAGAATCACTATGGGACATAGTGGGATGGCGTGGGAATTCAATTCATGTTGGCTGATACGGCCAGTGCTCTAAAGTAAGGACAGGCAGTGCCAACAAGTCACAGCAAGCAGGCTCATATTCTCATGGGCATATTCTTAAATTAGACATTGGGAGGAAGCTTATTATTCTAGGCATGTGGTCATTTTGCCTTACACAGGTGTTTTTGTGGAGCAAATTAAATGAGAGTTAGATGAATGGAAACAACCTTATTATCTGCTAATAGCAACATCACTGGAGTAACACCAACTGGAAAGAACTTACTCTACGGAGAAAAATTAGAATAGCCTTCAAAAGCAGAAACAGAGGCAAAGTAATGATTATGTAAAACTAGGGATTTCTGTTTGAGGATTATGTTGAAGAAAATGGTAGACAGGTGACACAACAAAAGATGTTCAGAAAGCCCAGAACTGAAAAGAGATGCATACTAGGAAAATTGAGTGAAATCCTGCAGATCACTAATAAAGGTATAGCACCAATACAAAAATGGGCAAGGAATAGAACAGACATTTACTAAGAAAGTTCTACAGACCAGTGTAATGGTTGATACACTGTATCAACCTGAGAAATTTAGAAGTCTAACTCAGCAAGGGCTAGGTTTTTACTTTGTAAACATTCTCAGCCTGTGCAAGAGGAGGGCACACAGGGATAGTGTGGGTGTAAAGGACCACCCCAGGGTGGGTAGCCTGCATACAATGTAAGGAAGGAAAAGAGGCTTACACTCCCCCATGTTTTTGTTCTTGTTGCTTTCACTGTCTTCTGCCACCCTGAACAGCCCCTCTGCCCTGTGCCACCTTTCCTTGGAGCCAGTTGATTATGGACTGAAACTGCCACAAACCGTGAGCCAAATACACACTTTCCTCTTTAATTTGGATGTTGTGTATTTTGTCTCAGAAATGAGAGAAAAGTAAACAAGACAACTAGCAAGCATATGAAGAGAAGGCCCTAGTAATCCAATAAATGCAAATAAAGAGCTATTATTTCACACTTATTAAAATTGCAAAACTGTAATTTCCTGATGTGGGTAAAGAATCCTTTAGCCCACAGTGGGAGAGCAGTTGGCAGCCACCCTGGACAGTGATCTGGTCCTATTTAACCAAATTAACTCCTCATGCTTGTAACAGCTCCCTATTTCGCTCTGACAGAGATGTTCCAAACTCAGGCTATATGTAAGAGGAGCTTGAAAGACGCCCTCTGCACCATCACTTCTGTACCCACCTTGGAGGGACACTCCGGAATCAGGAGGAATTCTGCAATGGGAGTGGCCCCTCAGATAGTGCTGAGTCAAATAAAATAATCCTGATGCTTTTTAAATGCTTATTTAATATATCAGGAAAGAGAAAAAGAAGGAAGAAAACAAGAAGGGAATGATTAGCATGTTTCAGGCCAAGCACTGAGTTTCACGCACAAATTAAAATATTCTTTCTTCATGCAACTATGTTTCTAGTGCTTGGTTCCATACAGGACCCTACAGCGATATCTTCTAACAGAACTAAACTCTAATCTTAATACTTCACTCAGTACTGTAGCTCAGAAAAAAATCCATTCCTTCCTCTCTTTGAAAAGCCCAGAAAGAGTGATTTGGAGTCATGTCCTCTGTTAAACTCCCTACCAGCAAGAACTTCTGAACTTCTTTCAGAGGTTGTGAAGAGCTTAACAAGTCTCTACACACACCATGGGTTCCTAAGCACAGCAAGATGAAATTATTAGTCATGTGGAAGGAGCAGAAAATTGATTCAAATGGCTTCCCACAATTGGTCCTAATGTTTATTAAATGTTCAACACTGTTAAAAACACAAGTGTGGGTAAAACAGTGAAATTAGGATCTTACAGGGGAGGTAAAACATTAAAACATGAAATAAGGAAATAAGGGCTGCATAACTGAATTCTACAGATGCCGCGTGAGTGAGTACTCCCTAATGCTGGCATGTCAGGATCACCAGGAAGGCCTACTAACACAGGCTGCCGGGCTCCACTCCGTGACTCGGCGTGGGGGTGGAGACGGCACTTCTCACCCGTTCCCAAGTGAACCTTATCCTACAGACCCTGGCCCCACACTTGGAGAATCTCTGCCATAAACACAGAAGCAGTAGATCACAGTGGCATTGTCAGAATTGAGGGGATGGGATTAGGGAGTGCCTGGAGGTGAGCTTGGCTTTGGAACCTGCAGCAGATGGAGGTGAAGGCGAAGGCGAGAGGAGAAGAGAATGCAAGTGGAATGTCTATGCACAGGTACAGCACAGTATATGGGGAGGATGGACTGTGGGGATGGTGTGATGGGCCTGGGGATGGGTGGGAAGACTGAAGGAGGCTCAGGGCTCAGTGTGCAGAGGACAGCACAGAGCCTGCTGCCCTGACAGCGCTCCTCTTTGTCCAGGCATATCTGTCCAGCTGCACTCCATGCCTGGAATTCATCAGAAAGAGAACCAGGAACACTGCATGGCAAAATGTCCCTACAAGTACAGGAGTGCAGGACACCTGGCACAGGGTCAGCTCACCCTCAACTGTAAAAGCAGTTGTGTCCACTGCATCTCT
>NDGM011089241.1:0-13158 GCA_002564305.1 Octomys mimax
GCTGGCTGGCATGTGGTGCTGGGGGATCGAACCGCGGTCCCCGTGCTTTGCTAAGCTTGTTCTGAGTAGGTGCTTTAGACCACTGATGGCCATCTCACCAGCCCCATCTAGTGTGTTCTTCACCTCACACACTGTAGCTTTTATCTCTAGAAGTAGGACATCTCTTTTATATATATATATATATATATATATATATGTATCTTTGTGTCTCTACTTAACTTTTAAACATATGGAATGCAGTTATAATAACCGTTTAAATGCTCTTGCATGCAGATTCTCACATCTGTGTCAGTCCCAGATTGGCTGCATGACTGTCTCCTCAGTACAGGTCACATTTTCCTGCTCATTTGCATGCCTGTTAATTCTTTATTTGACTCCAGACATGGTGCACGTAATGTTGCTTCATGCTGAGTTCTTGAGCTTCTCTGGGGTGCAGCTTGGTTCTCTGAAGTTGCTGTGGGGAGAAAATGTCCCCACAAGCCCACGTGCTACAGGGAGGTGAGTAGACACTTTAAGAGGTGGTGCCTATCTGGCCACTGGGGGTGTGCTCCACAAAGGGTACCTGGTTTTGCTTTTCTTTTCTTCCCTGGTTTTGCTTTGCAATCACCACAAGACCACATTGCTTCGCTGTGTTGCCCTGCTGTAACATGTACCCTCTCTACAGTCCCAAAAGCAACATGGCCACCCACCACCAACTGAACCCCAGGACTATGAGGCAGCATAAGCCTTTTCCCAATGTGATGCGAGCCTTTTTGTGGGGACTGGTTAGTGTCTCAGTGTATCATGGGGAGAAACGGCAGCAGGAATAAGGAAAAGACAGGCAAGAGAGCAGAGCTGGGTCAGGCAGAGGCCTACTTGCCTGATGAGCAAAAGACCCCAAGAACAGCAGTGGGGACACTTATTGTCCTTGCAAGGTCAGTATCAGGAGACAAAAGGTTGCCTAGCAACTAACCATGGACATTGTCCAGGCAGGATGCTTCTCTCAGTACTGGGGTAGCTTGACCGCTTCAGGCGTGGAGGCCTTGTCCTGCCCTCGTGCATACCAGCACCCTCCAGCTTCAGCCGCACCCAGTACCTTTTCTGTCCGTGTCCTGCTTATTTTGGGCATTTGTCTCAGTAACCTCAAACAGGCACACACTGAGGACCTGTTTTCAAATAGTCACATAGAGCAGAGTGGTTCTCAGTCTCAAGTCCATCACCCAGCCCTGAAGCAGGTCCTGAGAGATGAGCCTGGTGCCTCAGAAACACACGAGTTTCTGTGTGGCTGCTGGTGACAGCAGGACTCCTGGCCCCACGAGACCCCAGGCCTTTTCCTTCCACACCTCTTGCTTCTGCCCACACTTGGGGGGGTTCCACACGCTCTTGGGGTGCTTGGGGCTCAGCTGCACTCTTGGGGGTCCCTGTGGCTCCATAGGTTCTGGGCCACCCCTCTGCAGCACCATCCTCTGAATCCTCACAACTTGGCCTCCCCATCAACTTCCCCCGTGGGATGTCCAGGACTCTGTCCAGCCCCCTTCCTGCCCCTGGTCATGCCACCCTCACCAGCACGAGCATGGCAGGGAGGATGCACCATGCTGTTTTCAGCTTCTTGCAGGCATCCAGGGCCATAGAACACATTCCCCACATGGGCCTGTCCGTCTCCTGCTTGTTCTGGGTGAGAGGGCAAAGCTGACTCCATCCTGGCTGGAAGCAGCCCGCCCCACTTATCACCTGTGTTCCATTTTACTTTAAAAGCTCTTTGTGGCTGGCGCCTCCCAGGGCAATGTAGCTGAAGGCCGTGGGCTCTGGGGCCGGCCTGGCTGGCTACTCCCTGCAGGTGCCAGGCAGGGACATAGCCAGGTGCTTGTGGGTGCTGGCAGAGAGGCCAGCTCATGGACAGGTGGACAAGCACAGCCCTGGGCCTCAGAGGATGTCAGAGCTGACCCAGAACCTGCGCCCAACGTCTCTCCCTGCCCTCAGCAGCAAGCCAGGGCTCCACTGCCATACTTCCACCTGGAAGTGCCCGACACTGGGCTGGCTGCAATTCCTGGACACTGGGGAGGCTCTGCCAGCCTCAGCCCCCAAGTCCCAGCCCTGTCCCTCCTGAGGAACCGCTCATGTCTGCACACCAGTGTCCCCAGAGAACAAGTCCCATCTTGGAAGTGTCCTTTCCTTTAGTGCTTAGGGACAAAGACCTCAGAAAGGATGGGGGCCCCAATTCAGAGCTGGACATGGGAGCTGAGTGGCTCTCTCAGAGAAGACATGCAGATGTGTGGTGACACATGAGGAGACGCCCCGTGCCATTCTCCTCGGGGAACCACAGGGCAAAGCCATGCTCAGATGCCCCTCACGCCCACCACGATGGCTAGAACTTAAAGAACAGAAGTGGTAAGTGTGGGCAATGCTGTGATTTTCCTGCTGTGCACCCGCAGCTGGCTTTTCCCGAGCCCTCCCCTTCCCACCTGTGGCAGCGATGCTCAGCACTCCCAGCCCTGCATCAGCCAAGCTTGTCCAGACCTGGGGCTGGCAATGGGAGCTCTACACACAGCTGACAGCAAGCCAAAGGTATCATCACACACACGTGTGCAGAGCTCATGCACGTGCAAAGCACCCATGAACACATGTGCAGAAGCACATGCACATGTGCAGAAGCACATGCACAGAAGTACACATGCACACATGTGCAGGAGCACCCACATGTACAGAAGCACATGCACACACGTGTGTTGCACACTCATGAAGCATAATGCACACACAGGAGCACACATGTGCGAACACATGCAGAAATGCATACTGCAGCATATGTACATGCATAGGAGCACACACATGCACACATGTGCAAAAGCACGTGTGCACACCTGTACACACACACACAGAAACGCACACACATAGAAGCACACCTGTACTCACATGCAGTATACACATGCACAGAAGCACACATGTACCCACATGTGCAGAAACACACATGCACATATATGCTCAGAAGCACATGTGCACCCACATATATAGGAGCACACAGATAACAAACAGATACATGGTGACTCACATACACACACACATAATATACATGCTCACACAGAGACATACAAGGACATACACACATGCACACACCCACTCGTGCTGGCACACACAGCAGCAGCAAACCCAGCAAGCATCCCAATGCTTCTTGCAAGGAAGAAGCGCACATGTGTGCAGAAGTACATGCACACACATGACACATTCATACATGCACAGAAGTGCACGCATGTGCAGAAGTACATGCACACACATGACACATTCATACATGCACAGAAGTGCACACATGTGCAGAAGTACCTGCACACACATGGCACATTCATATATGCACAGAAGCACACACATGTGCAGAAGTACCTGCACACATAGCACATGCATACATGCGCAGAAGCGCAGGAGCACACACATGCACACCTGTGTTCTTCTCTGGCCAGCTACCTGGGACTATCCTGGCTCATGTCTGGATGTTCCCCCAAAACCTCCTGCAGTAACAAGTGGAGCTTCTTCAGAGGTGGCTGGATCTAGTGTGTGATGCTGGGATTGGCTTCCTGTGCTATGCTAGGCTCCAGGGCACTTGGATTAAGGGCAGGAGCACTGCCCACCCTAAGCAGCCCAGGCAAGATGTAGGGGCAGAAAGAGCTGGGGCTGTCCTGTTGTTCTGCTGCCTCCTGCCTGGCATGGACTCTTTCTCCTCTGTGATGCCTGTCTACATCCACCGTGCCTTGGAGCCAGCCAATGCGGACTAAAACCTTACAGACTGTGAGCCAAATAAACCTTTCCTCTTTTAACATTGGGTTTTGGATATTTTGTCTCAGTAACAAGAAAATTAAGATAGGTTAAGCACCTGCTTAGGCAAGTGCAAGGATTGGTGTTCAGTCCCAGAACTGCATGCCGCCCCAGCCCCAACCCCTGGGTGCGCTGAGTGGTTGACCAAGTCTGGGCATGGTGGCATATACCTGTGAGCCCAGCACTGGGGAGGCTGAAAGCAGAAGGATCACTGAATCTGACCTCAGTAGTGAGACCCTGTACAAAAAAAAAAAAAAATACACCTCCAAAACTAAGATAGGCCCCAGCCCCAGCCCCATCAGCAGGGTGGATGGGCAGGACAGGCACACCAGGGTACTCAAATGCCCACTGCCAAGGGCCAGTTTCTCTGCACCCCAGGGGCTGTGGGATTGATTCTGAAGCTGCCTCCACCTGGGCCTTGTGGTCCAACCACAGAGGGTCTTCTCAGAGCCCACTCCTCTCCAGGGTCTGCTAGCCTGCACACAGCTGCCCCACAGACAGACCACCTCTAGCTCCTTGGGGTTCCAGAGCCCAGCCTGGTGGCCCAGTGAGGTGGGGCTTTGCCCTCCTGCCACCCTCCCCGGCTTCACCACTGCTATAGGGCAGGTGGAGTGTGTGATTCAAGTCCTACCCAACCTCTGGGCCTCTTCTGATCCCTGCTGCAGGCACATCTGAGTGCGGCTAGAAGGGGCTTGGAGGGGGGATAGCAGGGGCTATGGGGCCAGGGGTCTGATGGAGCCCTGAGACCACAGCAACCTCAGAGCTGGGATCCTGAGGTCTTTGGGGCTTGTTCCCCTCGTCCCCAAATAGAGACCAGGCACAAACCAGGAGAGCACACCACACCCTCAGATTCCTGGGCATTAACCCCAGCTGGACACAGCACCTAAGGGGCAGCCTAGGCTAGTCAGAAGCAGAACAGCCTGCAAACTGAAGGTCATGCAGCCTCACAGCCAGGCTGCCCCAGGGATTCAATAATCAAACCTAGCTCTGCCGGGCCTCTGGGGGTGAAGGCATTCCCTGGAGGGAGACGGAGAAGACAGGAACGGTGACCACAGGAGCCACAGCAGCTGAGAATGTGGGGCACACAGGGCAGGGCAGGGGCTGGCAGCTATCTGGGTCCTGAACAGACAGAGGCCTGGACAAGCACTGCGGGTGTCGGGTCCTGCCGCCCTCCCAGCAGTGCTCATAGCTCCAGGCTGCCCCTGTGCCCTCCCTACCCTGGCACCCAGACCCTAAGTACCCTGAGGACCTGCCCAGATGGGCCGCTGGGAACACACAGGACCAGACGCTCCCCGCAGCACCGCTGCACCTCTCACCTGTGCCTTCTCACCCTGGGGAAGGGCCTACGGGAAGTGCTCTGCCCAAGCCCCTAGGCCCGCACCTTCCCTTCTGGTCTCTGAGCCTTGGTTTCCCCCTTGACACATGCAGGCAACAGCTCCACCACTGGGTGCTGGGGCCCAGGTCCACAGACAGGTGGTCGTGCAGGCTGTACAGGCAGGAGGCGCAGCAGGTGGCACGCCCCACCTCTCCACTCCAGTCGCCTGCTTCCATCGCCCTGAACACACTGTCCTGCCTTCTTAATTTGCTGCTGTGAATGCAGACCCCGGCTTTCCTGAGGGTGGCTGATGCTGTGGGAAAGCTGCTCATGCCCACAGGGGAGGGAGGGTGCTGGCTGAGCCCCTCCTCCCAGCAGCCTGCATGCCGAAGCCCTACCCGCTCCAACTGCGAGGCTCAGCCTCACCTGGTGCAACAGAGGGGCAGCAGCAATCCCCCTGGGGCTCAGGACCCAGCCTGGTGGGCTCTCACAGCCTGACCAGGCCCCTGTCACCCTTGGTCTGGCTGGGTGAAGGGGGTCAGAAAGGACACACCTGGGACCCTAGCCTTTGGAGGCTCTGCTAGCTGAGGTGACAGTGACACCAGGAAGACAGTGCTGACCAAGCCACTCTGACATCGTTGGGAGCCCTGGAACAGGCACAGAGGAAGGGCCTGTGGGTTCCAACTAGGGGGTCCACTCCAAGGTGGAGCACCTGAGCCTGGAGGTGGACAGGAGGGATGAAGGGGACCAGTGGGCTGCGGGTCCACAGCCCTTGGAGCCCCAGGCCTTGCCCATGTGTGGGAAGTGGTGGGCTTCCTGCCAGGGCTCAGGAGTTGTATCTCCCAAATCCCTACCTGCAGCTTCCTGCCGCCCCCCACAGCTGCATTTGGAAAGAGGGCCTGTAAAGGGGGTCTTACGGTTTAACAGGGTTCCAGAAGTCAGGGCTCAATGAGTCCAACTGGCATCCTTGTGAGCAAGATGAGGATGCATAGCTCAGGTCTCCTAGGTCCCCCAGGTGCTGACCCCACCTGCAGAGCATCCCTAAGCCTGGGTGGCCTCTAGGAAGCCACCTTCAGGAGCTTTTCTGCTGCCCATGGTGCTGCTTGCATGGCAGAGTGCTGTCCCTGAGGATGCCAGCGGCAGCCCTCCTCACTGCTGGGGAGCTGGGGTGGGAAGGGCCTCGCTGCCCCCACGTGTCCTACTGTCCAGTCCAACCATGGCCCCACTTAGCAGGCAGTTCCGAAGCAGCACACTCAGGCCCTCAGGAGTGCAGTGTCTATCTGGCTAGCAGACTTCAAAGATATCCAAGTGGCCCAGACCATGGCCAGCAGTGAGCCTGAGAGGGGAATCAGTCGCTAATTTTCCCTGTCTGATGCTGTCCCCTCAGAAGCTTTCAGAAGGGCTGCTAAGAGCCCCCAAGCTTCCCCAAAAGACCGAATTACTGCACAGTAGACACTGCAATTTGTTTCTCCGGTGTCCATGGGACTGCTGGGCTTACACCCTGCTGGGAGCTGCCTGGGCTGCAGGTGGGGGCCCAGGTTTCTTCTGTGCACTGCATAGCCCTCCTGCCAGCCCTGGTGGGCTTAGCAGACATGTTCCTCCCTGGGAGGACCTTCTCCCGAGGCTGCTGACCATCTCAGTCTGACAGTGCTGGAGAACACCATCCCCACAATGTGGGGAGCCCTTGGCTGTGGGTCAGTACCCCAAGGTCAGCTGGCCAGCTCTTTGGGGTGACGCAGTCCAGGAAGTACCTCTCCTTCCATGGGTCCCACCCTCCTGCAGCACACAGCACCTCCCTACCATTCCTGTGGCCCTGTCCTCACTCACAGCCGCCCCTGCTCCAGGCACACAGACCCAGCTAGGTCAGATCCCAGCTCCTGGAGTGGCCCCTCACTGCCCACCAGCTACTGCGGTGCCAGCTGCCCATGTCCACGCTTCTCATCTCCTCACTGGATAGGTCTCTTTCTGGGCCCGGCCTTCGTCCACCCGGCAGACAGCACATGTGCACCATGTGTGGATGGGCCCAGGGACCCACAGAGCCAGCTCAGTGCTCATGGGAAGCGGGCCTTGGACTAGCCCGAGAGGCACTTGTGTGCAGGAGTGGGCACTGCCCTTGCCCTGCCGCAAGAGGTGGCCTGCTGGGCCCGGGACCCCACTCTGCCTGCGCACTGTGTAGCTGCACACCTCAAGGCTCACAGCCCATAGGAACCAGAGCCTCAGTTTCCCCTGTGGAAGGGAAGTTTTGCCTTTTATTCAGCCTGGGGCCAGAGACTCAGCGCACATGCCCCTGAGCTGGACAGGGCCATCTGGGGCCGAGGAAAGCACCCTGCCTGAGAGCAGAAGCGCCAGGCCCAGCCCAGCAGGCAGACGAGCGCCACCGCCACCCAGCCCTGCTCCGCCCAGGAAGCCCACAGCCATGGCAAGTCGCTCACATCTCCCCTCCAAAGAGCAGGAACAGTGACAGTCGCCTGAGGACTAGACAGGAGTCTCTAGGACAGAGTGCAGGTTAGCCTGGGCAGGGACACCCAGGATCCCCAAGGGGCTCTGTGGCCATCCAGGCTGGTGGGCCGTGCCACCCAAGTGGGGAGGAAGCCAGAAAGCAGGACCCAAGAATGGGTGCCCTCCAGAGGACAGTGGAGCGGCCAGTCCCCAGTGTACTGTGTTCCCCTCCCCCAGCCTGTAAGGATCAGGCACATTGTGTCCCTGTCACCTGAGAGGCCCCATCTGCGGTAGGGACAAGACGTGCAGCGACCCACTATTCCAGGCCTGAGCAGCTGTCCCACAGGAGAAGCCAGGGCATGGGCCCAGCCTCCCACCTGGCTATCTGAAGGCCTCCTTGCAGGGCGGGGGAGGGGCAGCTGCTTGCACCCCTTGAGGAGGGGAGGCTCCGCCTCAGCACAGAGGGCCCAAGCTGGGAGCCCGCAGCTCACAGCATTCTCCATGAGCCACAGGTCCCTAGAGCTGCGGAGCTCGCTCTTGCCTGGCAGGAGGCCCCCAGCAGTGCCACCCACCCCAGGCTGCAAAGGAGCCATGGTGCTGCAGGCTGAGCAGGAATTCGGGGCCAGGGAAGACTAATTATGGCTGAAAGAGGAGCAGCCAGGCAGACAGCTGTGCACCAGGAAGGAGCACCCCTCTAACACACCTCCGAGTTCCTGGGTTGCCGGGAATGCGTTCTTTGGCATTTATGAGACCCAGGCTCCCCATAAGCCCACATTCCAGAGGCCGACAGCTGGCTGGGTCCTTGGACTGGGGCCGAAGGGTGCGTTTACAATGAGTGCTGGAGGGACGGCGGGCCCGGCCACAGGCCTCAGTGCCAGGATCATCGGTCCAGCCACTTCTGCCACCTGAGGGGCAGAGCGTGAGGGGTCTTCCAGCCGCGGCACCACTCTCTGCCCTGCAGCAAGCTGCCCAGGCCACCCCACTCTGCATCCAGTAATGAAGGTCAGGAAAAACTCCCCAAAGCGCCCAGTGTACTGTCACCATCAGCTGCACGCCTAAGGACGGCCGCACCTTCCTCCCACTTCCCCAGCAGGACGCCGCGGCTGGCTGGTGTGGAAGGGGAAAGGGAGGGACCTGCATAGCCCTGCCACCTTCAAAGGACAACATGGACACCAGAGAATGAATAACTCATTGCTAACCCAAACCTCAGAGGGAGCCAGAGTTCAGGTGGGGGAGCCCAAGCCAGGTATCAGACAGGTGAGCCGCAAGCCAGAGCTCCTCGTGTCCTGGGAACACCCCGCCATAACCCCCACTGTGGCCCACAGCCCACAGCCTCAGGACACGCATGAGCCTATGTGGTCATGCTATGTGAGCCATGGTCGTGACCGAGTTTCTGGCCCAGGAAACCTCTGCTTACCCCTGCCATCCACAATTCCTGACAGGTACACCTGGAGAGAGCAAACCAGAGTTACCTTAAAAGAAGATCCTGTTGTCCTTGGGCTCAGGTTCCCCTTGAGGACTTTTCCTCTTATGGAACACACAGACAGCCACAGACAGTCTTGATAGTTCCATGTCGGAAAGCCAGCAAAAAAAGAAGAGAAGAAGCACAGAGGAGTGGGGTTCGGAGGGCCTAAGCAGAAGCCATGAGTGACGATGTTTGCTAAGTTTAAAGGGTAAACATTCACAAACTCCGGAGGAGGCTGAATACCATCAAATGCGTCACAGAAGATTTGCACAGGAACCAAGAAAAAAATGCCTATAACTGACAGTTAAGTACACATGTCTGTCTAAAGAAAAATGAATCAGCCAGAGGGCCCACCTGCACACAAGTCAGGGATGCGCCCAGTGGAGCGGCAGCAGGGACCTCAGACCAGGAACCCAGAGGGGACACAAGCTCAGCTAACAGGCAGAGAAGGCCCGTGCAGCCTCGAGGAATAGTAAGCAGCTGGGAATTGATCTAGCAAAGCCATACAAGCTCGACAAACAGGGTAAGAGTTACATAGAGAGGAATTAATAAACACGAAATAAGTACAGAGAAGCAGTGCTGTAGGAAGTTGCCTCACGAGGTCGCCATTCTTCCCCAGTTGCTGTGGTTCAGTAAGATTCCAGCCAAGACAGCAGGGCTCATTTCCACACCATGGCAAGCTCTGTGAGCAGCCCCAGGGGTGCGTGGGTGCTGAAAAGCCCGAGCCCACACTTATTAGGCCTGCAGGGCTGATGCCCAGAGAACCGCGGAGCCGGATGCAGACTCCAAAGCCGATGACCCTGTGGGTGCTGCAGTGGGACCGTGGAGAACGGACCTCTCAATCGGAGCCCTCAAGCCACTAAAGGCGCACACAGGGAGAGGCACGTGTGACCATGGGGGCAAGTTCAGGAATTTGGCCACATTAAGATTATGTACCTACGCCAGGCCTCCAGGACGAGTATGATCGTTGCGTTCTGCCAACAAGTGCTAATGACAATTAAAAATAGTACTGCTGCCAACCCAGTTCTACCGAACCACTTTGTCTTTTCCCTCTCTTTCTCCCTTTATATGTATTTTCCCACAACACTTAACACTTTTCTAATATATTTTATTTTATTTATTTTCATGTATTTGGTACAGGGTATCACTATACAGCTCAGACTAGTAGTGATCCTCCTGTTTTCAGCCTTCCCAGCCCTGGGATTACTGGCGTGTGCCACCACACCAGGTCTTGATGGCTGGCTCAGTGCGCCCAGGGGTGGGCTCGGCACAGCATGTGGCGCCAGGGATTAAACCCTGGTCCCTGCAATACTTTTCTAGTACAATATGTGGTTTCTGACTTATTTATAGTCTGTCATCTCTTGCTAGAATTTCAGCTGCCAGCACCAGGGTATCTCAAGCACCACACAGACCTGAAGTAACCCTAAAAATACAAATAAAATTTAAAAATTCTGTTGCTGAGAATTCTTTAAAATGAAACCAAACCCAGGCATCCTAAAACACAGCCAGAGACATAACAAATAGAGGTCCTGTTATCAAGGGAGCACAGGAAAAGTGATGACCAGCATGGAAAAGAGACCACAGAAATGGGCTCAAAGTTCTCCCCAGGCAATGATGAGAGAAAGAGAGAGAGAGGGAGAGAGAGAGAGAGAACACACAGCAGAGAAGGACGGCTCGCCCTAGGTCAGTCGTATAATAGACTTCAGTGACAAGACCCCTCTCCCTATCCATCAGCTTGGCAAGCACCCTAACTCCCAACAGCACCCAGTCCTGTCAGTGCTCGTGGCCACATCAACCAGAGCCACTGCCTTGAAAAGCACGCAGGTGGAGCCCAGGGGACACTTAGGGCAATGAGCCACCTCTTGTGTGCCTGTCAGTGCAGGACACCTCGTCAGACCCCAGATGCCCCCCACTAGGGCGAGGTAAGTTCAAGCCCTGGGCCCGGGCTGGTGAGTGCCGCAGGGCTGGTCCACAGCTGCCCCAGAGCCACACTGTAGGTCAGCGGCATTGTTCACTCACTCACATCTGCAAACAGCTTGAGCGTCCATGGGCAGCACGCTGGGACGCCACAGAGCCACGAAGCCCACAGACCCAGCAAGTATGTCGAAAGCTGACCAAATCAGAGCCGTCCAGTGCCTGTGGTCAGGCTGGACACCATAACAGAGGGCTGCCCGAGAGGCAGCCGAGGTGAGGTGAGGTCCCCTGCGGCACTCACCAGCAGGAAGGCCGCTCAAGCTTCACTCTGCGTGATTTGCACCATGCTTGCGAGGCGTGTGCCTTGGAGTTGTGGCTCCACTGTGGGTCTGACAGGCACTTTCTGCTTGTGTGCTGTATTCTACAATAAAGGAAGCATTGAAACAAAGAGACTGCTGGTAGCCGCCTTATCCTGCTCGACTTGAGGTTCAAATCACAGCCCTATGCCACCCCAGGGCTGCATCAGCTTTGAGCCCTTCTGGGAGTTTCTGAGCAGGTGGGCCGACACCAACCCATGCCACCCAGGAGACCCTCACACAGTGTCACCTAGGCCTGGGTCCCCGCCCAGCCGCCGGGCACCCCAGGGCCCGGAGCCACTCTCTGGACATCTGCCCCAGTAGAAGCAGCCCCTTGTGCTCCCCCAGGCCCCTCATGTCCATCAAGGAAGGCGACAAGCAGGGTGTCAGCAGCACCCCCAGTGGGAGCCCTCACTGGCCCACAGAAGGCAGCAATCAAGTGTGTGCTGCTCTGATCAACAATTAATCCATTGTTACCAAGCTTTTCTCTCAGCCAGACAAGCTGCTGATCAGGAGCCAGTTGAACCCACCCCTTTCCTCAGAGGCACTGAGCTCCGCCTGCTCTGGCCAGATCCATGCTGGGCAAGTCCTTGCTGCTCTGCTCCCCTCGCAGTGGGCCCAGGTGCCACCAGGCCTATACAGTCCAGGCCAGCACCGCAGTCCCTGCAGACCCTCCTTCCTCGCAGCTCTGCTCCTGTGCAGCCTTGGACCCCTGCCCACTCCCCAACCCCCCATTGGCCCATGGTCCTCCCTGGCACCCCAATGGGAAGGTACTGTGTTCGCCACACACCCTCCAATAGTCTCAAGATGCCCACAGCCTCCCCTGGCCTGTGCTGGGCCCACAAACAGCCCAGGCAAGGTCACCATGTCCTCCAGCTGCCTGGATCAGGACACAGTTGAACAAAGGCAGCATCAGCCAGGGTGGACACTGGCTATGTCTGTCACTGGAGCCAGAGACCCTCCCGCCTGCACACTTCATCCCAGCTCCCTCGGCCTCACAGCCCCAGCACCGAGCCACCCATCGGGCCACAGGCCTCAGGCAGAAGCATCCACAGTGCCAGGGCAGGGACACTCATGCTGCCTGAAGCCTGCAGACAGTACCACATGGGCTAGGGGGGCCGGGGACGGGACACCATGCCGGACCTTGCTGAAGGTCTGTACCCAGAGGAGCAGTCTCCAGGGCGGGCTGGATGCAGGTCCAAATAGAGCAGCCAGGGTGGGGATGTGTGTGAGAAGATCTCGGAGCTAGAAAGAAAGCCACAATTCCACTCAAGATAGGGCCAAAATGACAAGGCCAAGGGTGTGAAGGTGGAAACAGTGCTGACGGTGAAAGTGGAAAATGGGGGTTTTGGGGGGCAAGATTGTGGGGGAGGGAGGCTGGGGCAGGGCAGTGGGGGTGGGGTTAGGGTGGAGGTAGAGGTGAGCTCAGCGGTGATGGCCAAGCAGGTTTTATAATCGTGATGATGCCATCGATGCTGACAGAGATGGCAGTTGTCATGGTCTGGGGATTTTTGCGAGGGAAACAATACAGTACAGAACACATTTTATAGATTATTTTATAATCATCCAAAGAATCACATACAAGAGTGCAGGAAATCTGTCCACGCACTGAAGACCACAGACTCCAGCTCAGGGCCTGGACCCTACTAGCCTGAACGAGTGCAGCTGAAAACCTAGACCTCACAACAACGCCTCTCACAGCCTCACAGGGGCCCAGAGCCCACGACAATGTGTCATGCAGGCCCACCGCACAGATCGGTGCTGGGAAGGCCCAAAGCTCAGCGGTGGAGGCTGGAAAGTCTGTGCCAGCGGGATGAAGGGTCTGTGCCAGCGGGCTGAGGATCTGAGCTGGAGCCAGCAAGCCCCGCTCAAGGTAAGCACCAGAGCGC
>NDGM011089251.1:0-13856 GCA_002564305.1 Octomys mimax
GTCCTTGGTACTCACTATGTGTCGAGCTTGAGGGCAGTCGAAAGGGGGGGGTGTCTTACCAGCAGGTGCCATTCTTCACCCTGCCTGGTCACAGAGCTGGGGGAGGGGCTATGCACTGTCACCATGGCAGGGACCTTCACTCCACTCTCCCCTATAGGATGGCCACCCCTGATTAAAATGACAGGAGGACACTATGGTGGCAACGCAGGGGAGGTGCTAGCCAAGCACAGGGACATCTGGCTTTTCGATCCCAGCTATGTCACTAACTTGCTGTGTGACTTCTTGCAAGTCACTTCCCCTCTATTTCATTTTTCAAAAGACAATGTTCAATTTTTATAGATCAGTGGCTTTTAATGGGGAGGTGCCCCCCAGGGGACATGGGCAGTGTCTGGACACAGTTGTCACAGCTAGGGGAGGGCACTACTGGTACTGAGTAGGTAGAAGCCAGGGATGCTGCTAAGGTCCAGGATGGCATCTTAAAATGAAGAATATCCCATCCCAAAGCTGGTAGGGTGAGCAGAGAGCAGCCCTGCAATCTCTAAATCCATGAGGGCACACACAGCTCTAAAAGCCCTCCCCTCATGTGTCCATCAAATCTGTATTTATCAGGCTCCCCACAAGTGCCTGCCCTCTCCAGGCTTGCCACTGACCAGGGCCGGGAGAGCCAGTCCTGCGTGTTCCTAGTTCCTGGCTGCTGACTGTAACGCAACCTTTCTGTCATCCGGGTAACTTGACCCTTAAACCCAGTGTCGCTACTATTGCTCCCATTTTGCAGAGTGAGGAAAGTGAGGCCTCATGAAGCATTTCAGCTCTGACCATGGGGTGGTGCTTCCAACCACAGGCAAACGAGGCTACAGGCCCAGACGGCAGCGGCAGAGCAGACGTGGCCAGGAAGGCACGGGCCCAGTGGTCTCTTTATCATGCAAACCGTTTAGCTGAGTGGAAAGGAGCCTCGTGACTATAAACCAGCCGGTAATGACCTGACAGGCTAGGGGGGCCGCAGAAGTGTTAGGGCCACGGAGACATTAATCTACTTCCAGCTACCACGGCTAGAAAGGCATTTGTTAGCGCGGTTATGGGAGCCATAAGTGGCTCTGTCACGGCAGCCCTCCCCACCTCAGGCTCCGCTGGTACAGGAAGGGGCTGCTTAGGGTTGGGGTGATGGCCCTGCTGCCCAGAGGCAATCCTTCTACCTGCTTGGGGCTGACGGGGAAAGCTGGGGCTGCCACCTCAGAGCCAGATTCTGGCTCCCTCTGTGTTGTAAAACAGCCCCGTGGAGTCCGGCAAGGCCTGCCCCTGCTCTGGGCCTCAGTCTTCCTATCTGTAAAATGGAGACCTTAACGAGGTATGATGGTACATACAGGTAATCACAGCACTCTTGGAGGCTGAAGCAGGTGGATCACAAGTTCACATCTAGCCTGGCCAACTTGGCAAGATCTCGTCCAAGAGTTATTTTTAAAGTGTGGGAGGTGGGGATACAGCTCAGTGCAAAGGCTTTGGGTTCCATCCCCAATTCAGATGGAAGGAAGGAAAGAGGAACGAAGATGTTTATTTTACAGGGTGTTGGGAGCCTGCGTCTTTTACAGAGGTGTGAAGCATCATTACAGTTAGTGGCTGTCATGGGAGGGAGAGCCGCAGTGACATTGTGCGGGAATTTAACCAAATATGAGGTCTGAGATTTGTTGAGAGTTCATCAGACAGGAGCCCTGGGCAAAGCTTTATAAATCCGCCTGGCTCCACTCGCAGTACCGTGAGTCATGGCGGCCACTCAGGGGGCACTCGCTGGGCGGCGGGCTGCCTCCCGAGCACTTTATTGCTACTCACTCCCATCAAACTGGTGCAGTAGGGGTGAATTTATCCCTGTTCTCCAGTGGAGGGAACAGAAGCCCGAGAGACACCACGGACCCCTCGGGCTGCTGCAGCCTCAGGCACAGGCTCCACTCTCTTTTCCTTGCTGGGGTCTTGGGAACTCAGCTGGGTGTAGTCTGCTGGCCTGGACCAAGTAGTCAGGTGGTGACCACAGAGGTAACGTCCAGGCCCCCAGGAGCCTGGCTCAGAGCGTGCAGGGCCTCCTCTCCTCGGGGCCTAGAGGTGTGGGCAGTTTCCATACAAGGACAGCGTGGTGCTTGCTCAGGTCTGGGGCTGTGGGCACAGAGGTGCCCACCTCAGAGCAGGCTGGTCGGGTGGCAGTGTGGGGCCCACCCCAGAGAGGCTTGGTGGGGCAGCAGGAGGGGCAGCTCCACGCTTGGTGAAAAGGCGTCATCCAGGTTTGCACAATGTGCTGCAGCAGTGCTTTTAAAGTGATCGTTGAAACAGACACATAAAAATTTATAAAGTGCTTATAGATTCCTCTTGGGTGTCCAGTTATACTAGAGAAAGGTGGCTTCAGATGAATCCCAGGCTGAGGAGGTGGCTCTGTGCACGTGTGTGTGTGTGTGTGTGTGTGTATGTGTGTGTGTGTGTAATGAGGGGGGCTCTGATGTTAGTGCTGGGACCCTAAGACCCACACAGGCCCTGGGGCTCCCTTCCCCTCTGTCCTCCTCCCCTCCCTCCGTTCACTGTCCGCACGGTTCCTCTCTAGATGTCCAGATGGCCAGCACAGCTTTTGCAGGCCCTAGACCCCATTAAGTTGGGGGCTACCTGCAAAAGACAGCGACAACCTCTCCTCCTGGCTCTGGAAAAGTCCCGGGCCCCTAGCCCAAGTCCCACTGCAGTGGGAGGTAGGGGTTGTCCGTGTTTCTTGGGAGAAGATGAGGTGAACCCCGACTGCTCCCCTACCTCACCACACCCCTCTCAGGTACCCACAGCAATGAAAAGTCAGGGGAGAACTTGGTATTTGCCTAGTGGAAAAGATGAGAAAATCAATAGGAGGGGGAAAAAAATCTCATTTTCAAGCATCTAAGCAGGTACTGCAATCAATAATACAGAGAGAAGTGGGAGGCCATTCTGCGCTCGGCTGGGTCCTCTGGGACCCAGGAAATGTTTTCAGGGGTGCAGGACCTCCTGGGCACCGCAGTGCCATCCCCACGCGTGGGGTCCCCATGACACTGTCTCCATGGGAAACAGCATGTGGAAGTGGAAGCAAGTTAAGCACTTCCCAGCCCACGCTGTCCCCACGTGTGGTGGACTCTGGGATGCAGATATACAGACAGAGACCATCGTAGGGGTGGCTGGAAGGGACTGTCGTGTCTGTCTGGATGAGCCACCTGCTGATTTCTTCTTGGTTTGTCCTTTTCATCCCAAGGAGAAAGCCAAACTCTGCCCCCTGCCCCATCATAAGAGAAGTAGTGCATATACTCCATCATTTCCTAGCTTATTTAGTATACTGTGAAGTTTGATTTTTTCAGTCCTATTTCTAACAGTTGTCAAGCATTGGCTGCTCTGGCAGGTCGGAGAGTCACACATGGGTGGTGGACGCATTCCCCACCCATCCCGTCCTGGGTGGTGTTTTCTCCAGCTCCTGGCTCTATTGGCTATGATCATACCCCTCAAACTGCTGTCTCTCCTGATGTGAGGGTTCAGGGGACAGGCGCTTACAGGTGGGGCTGGTGTGTGGTCCTGGAGGAGGAGGCCGAGAAGGAGGAGACCTGTTCCTTCCACAGGCTCCTGGGGTGGTGCCAGAGCCCTGGGCTCACAGACTTGTCCAAGTCTGCGAGACGAGTCCACGCCCTGTCCAGGGGAGGGTGGAGTAACAGTGTTTAAACAGATGCACAAATATGTCCTTTCAGAAATTCAGCAACAGTCCTGCTTCTTCAGTTACCCTGGGATTTTGTTGGACCAGGTATTGCTGAGGAAAGTAGGTTATGTGATGGAGTCTGGAGGTAATTTGAATAGTGTTTTATGCTCTTGTGTGTGTGTGTGTGTGTGTGTGTTTCATCAAACTACTAGGGATGGGTGTAGTAGATTCTGGACACGGACTCTGGGGTCAGAGAGGCCAGGCTTGAATCCCTCCCATAGAGCTGCCAGTTTCTGTGCAAGCTTCAGCATGTCACCTGCCTCCCGAGCTTGGTTCTCTGGGCAGCCATGTCCAGGCCCGCTTAGCTCACACGGCACCTACTCCCAGAGCGTCACCTGATGAAGCGCCTCACTTAGCCCTGTTCTGTCCTCCTTGGACTCCCCAGTTGGGAGAGCTTGCAGGCTAAGGGATACTCCAGGTTTGGGGGTACCTGAGAGAGTCTCCCCTATAAGCCATTGTGTCTGCTCCAGGCCTCCCCTGGGGTCCTCCTACCACCGTGAAAGGCTGAAAAGCAGAGGACTGTGAGCCCCGGCCCGGGCGTTGGGCACACACAAGTGCTCACGCAATGCTGACTCCTTGCAGTCTGGTTTGGGGATGAAACCACAGCTGGAGTGTTGGGCACCAGACGATTGGAGCCACGCTGTGTCGTCCCCAGCCTCTGCAGGCCTCCCAGGTCCCCGCAGAGACCAAGCCAGGGCACACCATCCCCTGCCTTTGCCTTCCCAGCCCTCTCTACCCAGCAGCCTGCCTGGCCCTAAAACATGAGTCACATCAGGTCCTTCTGTTCAGAAGCCTCCAGAGGCCACTTAGAAATGATATTTAAAGCTTCAAGCATGTCCTGGCGTGTTTCCAAATAAAAAATATCAATATGTCTAGGTCTAAGGCCATTGACTGGAGATTACATAACTCGCTGAGGTTTGGCTGAAACCCACGGGAGTGAATGTAGACGCGTTGCCACGTCTGCTGTGGCTCAGGATCCATCCTGATTGCTTTGAATCCATATATCTGACCTACGTGTTCTTAGAGGTTGTAATTTACAAATTCATATCTAAAAATATTCATAGGACAGTTGAACAAAAATGTTGCTCTAAAAACAAGCACAAAACACCCCTCTGCATCACTTGGCCATGCAACCCCATCTCCTACCACAGCTCCCTCGCGCATCTGCTGCAGCTGTTCTGACCTCCTGAGGTTCCCTTCCCACCTCAGGGCCTTTGCACTAGCCACGCCTTCTGCCTGTCTTCCCTCAGAACTTAATGGCATAAAGCAACACATTTCCTAGCTCCTAGTTCCTTTGGGTCAGGACTCTGGGCTCAAGCTCTACAAGGCTGCTGGAAGGTGTCGGTGGGCTTCAGTCTCGTCAGGATATGGATGGAGGGGGACCTGCCCACAAGGTACCCTAGGCTGTGGGCAGATCTGCCACTTTGGCTGAACGCTTTGGGTCCACCTGCAGGCCATCTACATAGGCTTCTGAAGCTAGCAAGGGACCAAAGTCTAGTCCCCCTTGCCCTCTCCCTCTCCATCTTCCAGGGATTGAACCTAGGGCCTTCAACACGAGCTACATCCCCAGACCTTTGTAATTTTTTTAAAATTTTGAGACAGAGTTCTTCTATATTGCCCAGAGTGCTGGGATTGAAGCTTATGCTACTCTACTCCATTTCTTCATAACACAGGATATCTCTTATGGGGACATAAAATTGCTCCCTTATCCCATGTAGCCTCTGCCTCTTCCTACTAGAAAGATAGCTCCTCTGGGGAATGACCAGCCCTATTCAGGTCACGAACAAGTCCCCAGGGCTTCCGTCAGTGCCTAGTACATAGTAGGCATGGTGCTCACTCTGTGTTGGCTGAACAAATAAATCAGGTCTCATCACTCCTGCTCAGCTTTTTCTAGACAGCTCCCAACTACCCCAGGAGAAATGTTGCCTGAATCTACAAGGAAAGGGCCAGTGGATCAGGAAGCCTGTGGTGGCCACAGGACGTGGGGACAGCCTGCAGGGACTCTTTACCTCCTCTGTAAGGTCAGGAGTGTTGCCTTCCCTGGTCCTCTGAGCAGGCCCAGACCCAGAAGGAGCCAGGCCTTCAGCGGGCAGGGGAAGGCAGCCTTTGGTCACCACGTAAGTCACAGCTACTGCTCCCTCAGGAGGCCCCGGGCCCCCCTCCTGGGTTCTCCACCTCCAGCTGGGGCTCCCTGCCCTCTCCATCCCTTGTCTAGTTCTGAATAGCCCCAACAGGGCTGCTGGCATCATCAGGGTTGGGGTGCTTCTTTTTCTGTCCCTTGGGCCATGGTACCCTCAGATCTATTGTCCGTCACTCCTAATGCCTAGGTCAGGCCCACAGTCAGTGTCATCCCACAGACCTCTCCTGCTCCCTTGTGGCTCTCGGCACAGGGCCCAGATGAGTAGGAGAGGCCTCTGCTCACCTAGCAGAGGCCTACGCATCCCGAGAACCACACCCGGGGCTGTTGCCTGGGCAGTGCCTTGGGGACCACGGGCTCCTCTGCCTGCAGGGCACAGCCCACAGAGGAGCTGTTTGGTCAGATGGGTAGATGAAGCAGTCAGTCACAGCTGCAGCTGGGGAGGTGAAGGCCCTCCTGTGCAGATGGGCGGTGGCCCCATGACTGGGAGACTGGTGTCCTGTCTGCATCCAGAACACTACAGGGGCAGCTGAGATGCTGTCAGGCTGGGTTTTGGGGCTTGGGAAGGAGTTTGGGAAGTAGTCGTCTTTGCTTAGTCCCCTGCTTTGGTCTCGTCCTTCCAGGAGTAGCCTTTGCTACCCCCAACTATGCCCTGCCCCCTCCTGCCCTGTCTCTTTGCCCCCAGCCTCCTACTGCAGCTTCATCTCCCAGACCCCTTGTCCTTCAGCCTACAGTCCCCTTCTCGCTTTCAACTCTCTCATTTCAGTGTTCCTAGCTCCAGTGTCCCTGTTTCCATCTCTATCCCCCATCTCTTTGTCCTCCATCCATCTGTTCATCCCTTACTTCTACAACCCATCGCTCTGTCCCCTTGTGCCAGGTTCCCAAATTCGAATGTTCCCTGCCCTTCTCAGCTTCTCTGCCTGCCCAAGAACCCCAGGGGAGGGGCAGAGGGGGGGCAGGGGCAGGAGTAGGAACAGGCAGGCACATGGGCTTGGCTGCTTTATGAACAGGAGTGCAGACGCACCTGCATTTCAGCTTGTTTGTCTTACTGTAATTAGGTAAATAAATCAGCACGGTAGCTCCCTACTTGAGTCCAGCCTCTTCTAGAAATAGCGGCTCCCTTGCACATGCGCAGTGGGCGGGGTGTCCTGGATGGTGGGCCTGGTCTCCAGTCCAGGGCCTGACATGTAGGAGCAGTTGGGTCTCGGTCTCAGACCCTCCAGGCTCCTAGCCTCGGTGTTTGTGTTCTGCGGCTCCAGGACCTGGAGCAAGAGCCTAGCTGGTTTTGTGTCCTGCGGGGTCCCAGGACAGGGCAGCCCGCAGGGGCTGGGGCTGAGTCAGGAGCACGTGGTAATGAAGGCAGGTGCTGCTCGTTAAGCATGCTTCCTACTTCTGTCCTGCCTAACTCTGGAGATGGCACCGTGAGCCCGTCCCCTCTGCCTAGGATCATTAAAACCCAATTATAACAGAATGAGGGTGGACTGAGCAAGGAGCCTGCCTCCCTCTTCAGCAAAGCCAGAGGCTGGGAGATGCGGGGGGCCTGGTTCCAGGGAGGATAGGGAGGCTGAACCCCAGCAAGAGGTGCCAGGAGCAGTAAATACGGGCTAGACCTGGGGGAGGACTTCCTGGGGTGAGGACTGTAGCGAGGGACGGAGCAGCGCAGGCCAGCAAATGGGCGCCCAACCTATTATCCTGGTACTCAGGCTGAGGCAAGGGAGTCCCAAGTTCCAGCCCAACCTAGGCAGCTTAGCAATACCTTAGTGAGGTCGTGTCTCAAAATAAAAAAATAAATAAAGGCTCAGGATGAAGGTCCTGGCTTTAGTCCCTGGCACAGCTAGAAGGATGAGTGGATGGATAGCTAGCTAAGGCAGGTCTAGGGCGGGCTCCTCCAATAACTGGCAGGGCTGGGGTGCTGACCTTCCAGCCCCTAACCCTAGCTGAGGGAGGAGTTAACCCTTTGGTTGCTGGGTGGCCTGGAGGAGGGAGATCCCAGCAAAGGGCTGGGAAGGCTGGTATTGGGCAGGGAAGCGGTGCTGTAGTGAACGCCTTGGGGGGTTACCCACAGAGATGTTCCAGCCCTGAGGTGCACACCCAACTCTGCCTGTATGGGGGGGCTGTAGATGCTGACACTAGCTGTCCCCTCGCCACATAGGAAGGATGTTTGGGGCAACTCCTAAAACTGCTTCCTCAGCTCCTAGCTTGTCTCAGCCTAAGTAGGCCTTTTGGATTTATTAGTTCTGGGGGTGGAAAGCAAACAGCTTCTTGCCGAAGTGTGTTTAGTGCCACATTTCAAACTTGCAGGCTTGATTGAAACGGTAGTTAAAACATTTTAAGGCTCTTAGGTAAAGTTACATTTGCCTCCCACACAACCTGTATTCTGATATTATCTATTTATGGCCAGGGCCTGCTCTCTGGCAGAGAAGCTGTATTGAGAGCTGTCAGCCCATCTTGTGGAGAAGTGGCCCTGGCTTCCATTGGGGAGCCTGTCACATTGAAGCCACCAGGGAGAGGGGGAAAATGGTGGAATACGCATGCATTTTAATTAAGCCCTCAATGAGCACCCTATTGTGGAGGCGCTAATATTAAAGAATTCTTTCCACTTTGTGGGAAGCTGGGATATTTTGTTCCCTGTGTCATTTTTACATTCCTTTTGTGTAGCAATTAATATTTAACTCTTGGGAAATAAAGCTGCCACCTGATACCGTCTTTACGGCCTGGTATTAAAGTAGCTGTTCCTGATAAGCCATTGTAATAGAGTGTTGGGCCAACTCTGCTTTTGAAAGGGGGCTTTGTTTAGGTATAATTCTGCTCCAGGAGCTAGGCCCTGAATGGGTCTTTTTCTCCTAGTTTGTTTCATTTTTTAATGATCACATTATCACAAGTCAAAATATAATCATAGAAAAGAGAACGGGGGGTGCATCCAAGGGGTGGGGATTTGGCCCGCCTTTTTGTCCTTTTTCCAGTGAGCAGGGTCACTGTGATTACTGCACCTGGACAGCCTTTCCCTGCTGACGTCACTTCCGGCCACGGTGTGTCCTTGACGGCAGGTGGAAACGGTCCCATTTGCAGTCACAGGGGAGCCCATCTCTACCTGACCTCAACGGTGTTTAACTGGGGGGCCTAATTTGAGTTTACAGGTGATTACAAGCTCCCCTGTGGGACCCTGCTTACCAATGAATTCTCAAATAAGTTGCAAAACAGTGACGAATTAACTTGTTATGCTGTCAAAATCAATTACAGTAGAAGACAGCTTAACTTTCCCGGCTCTGTCCTCAGGGTCCCTGAGCCGATCCAGCCACCCTCTGCCCTGGAAGGGTGGATCAGGTACACTGTGGAGCCCCAGCTGCCTGTCACCCACCAGCCTCCTCCCTCTACTCCCCCCTGTCCCTTGGCTTTGCCCACGGCTCCTGTTTGGTTCTGGGACACTGAGTTGTCAGGAGTGGGAAGTGGAGGAGCAGAAGGGAGAGTCCAGCTGACCCTCTCCCCAACAAGGATGTCCTCTCACACAAAGGCTAGGGGAAGATTGATTCTTGCTGTGGCTTTAAGTAAGATAAACATCTGAAGGCCCCAAGATCTTTATTTTGCAGCATTGAATGGAAGGGGCAATTTATAAATGTTCCCTTAATATTTCTGAAACAGATTGGCCAGTAATTTATAGACTGCAACATTGAGGACTGAATTAATTTTCTAGGGAGAAAAGCCTGCCTGCAGCTTGGGGCAAGCAGCACCTAACAGCTCCAGCATCGGCAGAGAATGATGGGGTGGAGAGGGAATGTGGAGGGGGTGAGTCACCTTCTCCAGTGTCACACATGGGGAAACTGAAGCCCGAGGTCACGTGGCCCAGCTGAGCCAGGTCTCCCAAGTCCTGGACAAGCCCTTACTCAATGCCCCTTATCTCCCTGCAGGCAGGCCTGAGCTGAGAGGCGAACTTGTCTGTCTGTCGTTGGTTGCCCAGGGTTCTGCTCTCTCTGGCTTTTATTTCTTTCCTTCTCAGGACTCAGTTCTTCTCTGTCTACTCAAGATCAAGGGCTGCTGTGATCTTCTACACGGGTGTTTTGGGGCTTTGTGGGCAAGAAGCTGATATTCCCTGAGCGCCTCCTATATGCCAGGTGCAGGGCGGGGCCCTAGAGTTACATCATCTGCCTGCTAATTCTAACAACAGTGGGAGAGCTGGGAATGTTGAGTCCCATTTTACAGCTGGGAAAAATGAGGCCTGCAAGGTCAGGTCCTGCTCCTTTTCCCCACCCCACCCCATCCCCTCTGCTGCTCCCCGCGTCTCCTCAGCCTAGAACAGCAAGAAATGAATGAGTCAGCGGCTTCCCAGTGACTGGGAGCTTGGGTGCAGCAGTAACCACAGCAGGCTTCTCACAGGGTAAGGCGCCCCCAGTCAGCCGGGGCCAGTGCTGGAATGCAGGTCCGCATCCCAGTGGCTGTGTTAGGGGCAGGATGTAGGGCCTGAAGATGCTGATGCCTTGCTGACCCTGACACCCTGTCCAGGGTCCCTGCCAGCCGGAGCTGCCCACTTCTTCCTGAGCAGTTCTCTGCCTGCAGGATCTTGAGGTGTTTGAATTGTGAGGGGCCTCTAGGCAAGAGCCGGAATCACCCCCCACAACGATGTTGAGCCTGGACCGTGTCTACAACTGCAGCGCCATAGCCACTTACAGCTTCTCACTATTGTGATTTAATAACTAATAATTGAACAGTGAATGGGCGGCTCACATTTACTCGGTCCTTGAATCACAGAGCGTGCTCTGGGGGCAAGATCTTTACTGTGCAAATCGAGTTAAGAGCCGAATGTTACCAAACATTATAAACAGCACCGGCTTCATTTTCCAAACGCTCCCTGCTATAAAATGAGCAAAGAAACTCGCAGAGTGCTGGGCGGAGGAGGCCTCCGGTCCCTGCCGGCTGCCTCGCTCCCGTGCAAACACCCGCTTCGGAGCCAGGCACCCTGCGCAATTACGCTGTGGCTCACGTCTGAGTAGCTCCTCGTGCATGACATTTACGAAGAAAAACACTTGCAAATTAAATGTTTGATTAACATTACATCTTTTGCAGTTTAAAATGGGTGAGCATAATTGAAAGCTGCGTTAGCTAAAGAAAATGAACTTTATATGAGCCTTATCCTGGATTTTCTGCATTTCGGTTGCTTTATGGGATCTTCAACGCCAGCGGCTCCACACTTACGCACCATATTTCCTGAAATACTCAGAGGTTCAGGACTTTGCAGGCTTACCATGGGATGGTTGGCACCACTGGAGCATAAATCTTGGCTAAGGGCAAGGATCAATTCTTGGTGGAATTCTGGGTATATTTTATCAAGGCCGAGTAAGATTTACACATACTTGAGTGGTTCGATACAGGAAGGTTACCCAGCTACCCAGATTGTCTACACTCACCAGACTTGATTCTGCCTGTATTGGACATAACACCTGCATTCACTCTCAGCTCCTAGACAGTATCTTCTCTGATAATCTCAAGGACTGGTGCCTTCTTCCCATTCATATTCATTCTCTTCTCTGTCAGCCTTCTCTCCCAGCTTTTCTTTCCAACTTTTACCTGCCATTCACGTCCCTTCACTTCCACATCCTGGCTGTGCCCCATGTTTGAGGCCAGCATGTGTTTCCTGAGATGGGTCGCTATTTAAGGGCTGTGTAGATAATGGTGATTTTTACAAGGTAGAGTGGAGCCCTCGTTACATTCGTTGGATCTCTCGTAGAGCTCTCCATGTTCCAGGCCTCACCCATCATATTTCTCTGATGGTAGAAAAACCTTCATCTACAGTACCAGGGGCTGGAGATGGGAAAGGGCCTGGCTTGTGGGGGAACTTAAAAAATCCCTGGGGCAGGACCGACTGGTGGGAAAGTGGAGAGGCCTATGCAGCTCAGGCTGCAAGAGACCCATGCATCTCAGGACCACGTGAGTGACATGAGGGGTATCATTCGTGAAGGACGCATGACAGTCTGGGGGAGGGGTCTGGGGAGAAGCTGCTGTATCAGAGACTGGGTGCAGCTCAGTTGGCTGCTGGGATCTAAGCAGGGCAGGAGGGAACCCTGCGGAAGAAGCACTGAGGCCCCTGCTGGAGAGCACAGTGCTAGTTTGGGGTGGTCCGGGGTACAGGGGGCTCAGTGGTGGGCTTCAGGGTTCCCAGAATGTCTGGGCCAGTGTGTTCACCAGGAGATGGTGGGAACACTGCTCCTGATGCAGAGACCTGAATCATAACAACATTGTAATTCTCCTAAGTTAACTACACTTTAAAATCTATCTGAGCCACTCGACCCTGCCAAATTGTGGTTGCTAGAAGCACTGCAAGAAGTCTCAGGTAGGTTAATTACAGAAGTCACAGTACATGAACATCTCAACCTGTCTTCTCCCAGCGCGGTGTCTTTAACATCGAGACCATCAGTACTCTTCGAGCGCTTATGTCTGGCTCCCCTCTAAGCACTGAGGGGAAGCAGAAAGAGTGTGCAGAACTCTTGCCCCAAGGAAGTTGTAGCCTGAAGACCAGGTTCACCCAGCGGAAGTGTCGTCCACCCACCTGTGCATCCATCCATTCGTCCATCCGTACACCTGGCCCCAGTAAATCCATCGGGGTCTGTCCGGCCATTCAGCATTTATTGGAGATGTTGTATGTTGGGTCATCCCGATCCTAAGTTGGTTCTCCCAACTCTGGCTGCCTGTTAGAATCACTTGGGATTTTTTTTCCTTTTTAGAATACTGATAACCTTTTCCCTATTCCCAGATTCAAACTTATTTGGCCAGGGGTGGAGCTAAACTTTGGTATTTTTTTTATAAGGCTCCCGGGGGATTCCATTGAGTACCTAGAGTTGGGCGCATCCAAGTTAAGCAGATCAGAGGAGGACCGTGAAGACTGGGACACTCCATGAGTTTTGGAGAGGGATGGTCTAGAAACCCCCGGTTGCACACAAGCTGAGGGAGGCTGACACCCTCTTCCTCTCAGCCCCACTCGCTCCTCCTACTCTCTCCGATCCTCCCACCCTCTCTGCTGGCTCCTCCCACTCTCCAGTGGCTCCTCCCACCCTCTCTGCTGGCTCCTCCCACTCTCCAGTGGCTCCTCCCACCCTCTCTGCTGGCTCCTCTCACCCTCCGTGCTGGATCTGCCCATCCCTCTCTGCTGCCTCTGCCCACACTCTCTGCGGGCTTTGCCCACCTTCTCTTCCAGCAGTCAGGATGGCATCCAGGGGAGCCATGATTCGAGCTGAACTTTGAATGATACGTTGGCCAGGATTAGGCAGAGGAAAGATGTGAGCAGAAGAAACAGCACAACCAAGAGGCTGATGTACGTGGAGATACAGAGTTGTGTGCTTTTGAGAATGCTTGTTTGTTTGTTTGAGACAGGCTGTCACTTTGTTGTTCAGGCTGGCTGTGAACTCACTGTGATGCTCTTGCCTCAGCCTCCTGAGTGCTGTGAAGACATATGTGACCCACCACACCTGGCTTGAAGGTCTTTCAATGCACAAAGCCCTGCTCTTCCCAGTCCTGCAGCCCCATTCCTGTGACGCTGTTGGGCCTCAGCCCCACATCTGCCTCTGGTGGCAGTAAGGAGGACTACAGGCGAGGAACCCTGTGCTCCCAAAGCCCCGGAGCTGCTGCCTGGACCTCTCGGGGGCTGTCAGCCTGAGTGGGGAGGAAATTTAAACAGTGACTTTGCTCTGATTGAGAAGGGTGAGCACTCTCTGAGGAGCGCATTAATGAGAACATGGGGATGAGGGATGCTACCCCCCCCCGCCCACATAAATCTCACCTGCATGCCCCTGTCAGCTCCTCACGATGCATGTGTGAGATAAATTCTCCAAATCTATTTCTGTGCCTTTGCCAGCAGTCCGCTGATGGAGTAAATAAGAGTTATGGCTGCTGTAATAGCATCACTTATGAGGGACTGAAGAAACCCCAGCACACATGTCCACACACTTCTTGTAAATCTGTTCTAATGTAGGCTCAAGTTTCCCAGGAAGTTCTGTT
>NDGM011089259.1:0-15777 GCA_002564305.1 Octomys mimax
GTTACAATAATTAATACATTGCATATTGTTGTCTTCATAGTAGTTATTCAGAGCACAAGATGTAGACATATCTTGTCTAAACAATATTAGTACAAACCTTTCTTCTCTGGTCCTTTATTTATATCCCCCTTTTTTGTTTTGTTTTGTCAGAGATTGGTGTTCCATTGCTGTTAGAGAAGCTATATTTGGAGAAGTCTTTAAAGGACCTTTTCCTACTTGAGGCCAGTCCAAAGATTGTAGGTATGTGAATTCAGCAAAATAACTCAATATAGTCCAATAGTCCACAATTGTAGTGGTTTATCAGCAGAACTGGCAGTTGTCTGAAGTTGTTGACTTGAGCCTTTTATAGATCAGCATACTAATATAGCTTTACTTTTTATCCCTTGTGGTTACAGTTTTCTGCTGGATGGTTAGGACCAAGTTAAAGCAAGACCTATGTAGCTAAAAATGCAACTTTTGCTGTCTGATAAGGTCAGTCAAATCTCCTCAGGATTTACCCTGGAACCATGTACAGCATCTTGTAGATCTTTTGTCAGTGTCAGCCATCTGGATGAGTCAAGGCCATTGCTTGACCAATTTGCTCTCTGTGAAAGCCTGAGAGAATGTTTTCTCTCTAGTTGACTCTCTTTAGGCATACTCTACACTATTGATCACTTTCCTCTGTGGCCCATAATCTCCATCAGAACATTTGGGACACCACTTAGTTACAGGATGTCACAGCAGAAGTTCTCTTATGTCCTGAGTCCTCACTGACCTTGAAGGGCTAGGGCCAAAATATTAGCTATCTTTCTAGACCATCTATCTGTCTAATTTTTGGTCTGCAAACTTTAGTTGTTAACCACCCAGAAGAGAAGCTTAATGAAATTATTATCCTATAACAGAGGCAGTTAAGCTTAACATCACTATCTGTCTGAATAGCACATACTTTAGAAAAAGGCCAAATTATTATACCCAGATTTCTAGTTAAATATATGTAAAATTAACCAATTTTTTCAATTTTTAAATTAAAATTGTAATTGTAATAATTAAATTGCAGTCATCTTCTTTCCTCCAATTTAAAATTTAATTATCATTAGTGTAACAAAAATAACAAAGATGACCATTAAAATTAGAGTAACTAATCAAGAAATATATCTTTTCTGTTCTAGCTGCAGATATTTTTTGCTCCATGAACATTATTAATTGATTATACTGATATAGTTTATGAAACTCTAAAGGCTTTTAAACATTTTAGAAAGCATTGTAAAGGTTTTGGCAAAATTTGATCAAAACTCATGTAAATAAAACTGTGTTGTTGTTTTAGATTTTGAAATTTGATGAATAACTTTGCCATGGTACCACAAGATGGATTAAAGGACAGTAGATATTAATTTTTATGATTTCTCTTTTTTAGAGGAGAAAGAAATTTTCTATACATGCATGTACAACAGAAAGTGAATTTAGAAAATTAAGCTATGTTAAGAAATAATTTGGGGCTGTGGCGATACCTTGGAGGTTTAAGCACCTGCCTGGCATTCACAAGGACCTGGGTTCAATCTTCAGCACCACATGCTGTGCCAGCTGCGCCCCTGGGCACACTAGCTGGCCACCAAGACAACAGTGGCACACGCCTGTAATCCCAGCTTTGGGGAGGCTGAAGCCAGAATCGTTGCACATCCTAGCTGTATGATACCTTGCAACATAAACATGATATAAATAATTTCAAGAAATAATTTAATGCTGTTAGTTTTATATATACTACTTCATCATATTTTGTATGCATGCACTTTCTTAGTGTTTTGTTAGCAGTTGCAGCATACGTGTACACACACCGACAGCACACCAGTGCCCTGTATTTCCTCACAGTGTGTGTGTGTGTGTGTGTGCAGGGAATGGGCTGTGCTTCTCCACTGCACAGAGTGGACTGTGTCGATATGCCTTGCTGTAGGCCTGGAAGGATGTCAGGTCATTTCCCTGCCCCTGGGGAGTTACCTGAATGTCCACAGTTCCCAAAGTGCTTGGGGATCACTTAGGCTCAAAATGCTATTTATCATGAAGCCATCACATTTTAGTCCTGAGGGAATTTCATCATTTTGGGTTTGTGAAAACTATCGGTGTCTCTCGCTCCAAATGCAATTATATGAAAGAAGCAAAACAACACAGAGTGGGCCCCTTGTCTTCAAAGTCATTTTATTAAGAGTAAATTAGACTGAAAAAATGATAGTCTGAAATGCATTTTCAATAGATTGCTGCCTAAAATGCATTTTCAATAGATTGCTGTCAGGCTTGCTACCTGTCAAACAGAGAGGCCTGAAGTTTCATAGTGACATATGGATTAGCCCAGTCTTCCCTGCAGCATGAAAACAAAAGACAATTGGTGATGCATGGGGCAACTCATCTGAAAACAGAGATATCAACACAGGAATATGACAGCATGAAAAGACAGAGTGCAGTCTGCTGTCCGCATGTGCTAAGATACTGTGTTGGAATCCATAACTTCAACACATTATGAGACAGAAAAAGGCAGGATGCACATTAAGTGTAATTGTTCATGAGTTACTTTATTTTAACAAATGCTGCATTTTGTTCTCGAAAATGGGGAATAAGTGGGAACAATGGATAAAAATTGATATCATTGTTAAAAATTATTAAGAATAATCGTACGGAATTAGAATTGTTTGATTTTTTAAAATCATTCATCATGCAACCTTCGGTGTTCAAATTTCTCACCCACTAATCCATCCAAAAACAAAAGCTTAGAATCACAAAAGAAGCTCCACAGCAAAAATGTTTGGTTCAGTATTGTTTAGACAAAAAGTGCAGACCGAATTTACAGAAAATCATACAGATCTGCTTAGATCTGAGAAAATGCAGTATGGATTTATTTTAACATCCCTTGCGAACAATTACAGAGAACGCTTGTCTGACCAACAACTTTCAATTAAGTGGAAATGAGCGTTCCCCTAATAGCCATTTTAATCCATATGTCCTAAGGGACTGGATGAACAAACATAATAACACAACTCAAGAGTTAAAGAAAGATAATGCTGCAATGAATTACAAAAGCTGCTACATTTCTCAGATTGGGATTACACAATACAAAACCAAAGGAAGACACCATTCGAGTTGCACAGGGTTTATGAGAGCTCAATCAAGATAGCTTAAAAACGGACACTTTCAGGGCAGCAGGAAGGAATAGGGCTGCAGAGCAGGTGTAATGATGATGGTTCTGTGCAACAATCACTCATGCAAGGATTTTCTCACCTGGAGACAGAGCTAACTCTGCCAAAGGATAGGTGAGCTCCCCACAGATGGGCATTTAAGGGGACCAGAGGGCCGATGGGTGCAATGGCGACTGAAGCCTCTATGATTAATTATGCCTCAAACTGTGAGAAACAGGTTAAGTTTTATGGGTATTTTATATAAAAGAAGAGCATATTTTTGTTTAATATATCAGGATTCTTTAACATATGCATGTCTTAAAAGTAAGAAAAATGGGACAAATACATTTTGGGGGTAGCCTTTGGCCATGCCAGAGCTCACACACACATGACACACTACAGCAGAAGACACGAGGGCTTGCAGGGGACTAAAGAAATTAGAATTCTGTGAAGAAACACAAACAAGATGAGTGGAAATGAAAGAGTTTCCAAAATTAAAAATTTGTTTTTAAGTAGAATTCTGCCTGGATAATTTTATCTGCTTTACTAGTGCTGAGTATTGATCATTCATAGAAGAAAATTTCACAGAAGTAAAATAAGCATGTATATTTTCACCTCATTTCTCATTTTGTATTTCTGTGTAGTATCTTTTTGCTTTATCTGCTCATTCTATCTCTTGTCTATAAATATCTGTCTTTTCCAAGAGCCGATAGAAAACATTTTGAGTTTTGAGTAGTATAAATTCAAACCCCTAAACCTCAGTGTGAACTCTTTTGTGAAAATTTTCACTAGTTTTGTTGCTATTATATTTGTTTTTGTTTTTATAGCAATGTATTTGAATATGCTATTACCTCAGCATTAAAAGAATGTATTCTGTAAAATTAATTTCAACTCCATAAAAATCTATACTTGGTTATTCCCACAAGGATTTATTGAGCCCTCATTAAAAATAGCTTAGAGAGCAGCCACTCAGGATGAGAGAGGAGATGCTGGTGTCCCTGATGCCTACATACATTTTCTCTGCATGCTGCTCTACTGATTGGCATCTGATTTTGATTCATGTGGTCCTCTCATGGATCTAAGGGACTCAGTCTTTAGCTTTGCCTGAGTGCTGCAAAGGAAATACGAAGAAAGCAATGGGAGGGGGAATGGTTGTGTTCTTTTTAGAAAGGGCAAGCGCACCCAGATAGTCCCTGTCATCTGCTGCTTACATTTTATTAACTAGAACTGTACCTGATGCCCACTGTACCTTGTAGGCTATTTTAGAAAAACTGGTCATAGAACCAACTTTCTGTGTGTATGGAAGGAGAGCAGATATTGATAGATAACTAGCTAACTCTATCCACACTGAAATTTCAGAATGCACACAGAGGGGATTAAGCAAGTGTATTTTGAAAAAGATTCAATATTTAACTTCACAGGGTACAAAGAAAATATATGGGTAGAGATAGGCCAATGGAAAAAGAGTGATTGAAAATTCTATTTTAGGATAATGAGAATTTGGAATTTGGCCCAACTGCACTTAAAAACCCATTTTCTATTTTTTTAATATTTGCAGTTTCCTTGTTTGTAATTAACAAAGAACAAAATAATACTAAAGTAAAAGAACAGAGAAAAGATAATTATGGCCCTTTCCTTCATTACGTCTGAAAACAAAAGATAAGAAGGTGAATTTTATCTGTCTGTACCATGCTTTGAGCTGTAATGACCAAGAGCAAAGGCACACAGAGCTGGCCCATTTTAGCTTGATGCTTTAAAAACCGTGACTTGCCCAAGTGACTTAGTTTCAATCCCCGTGTCTATGATATTAGGGCCACATTAATGGATTAAAAGATTAAGTAACACAATGACCATCAGAAGACTTAAGTATCATCCATAACATGAATACAATTCTAGTCTTATGAGTGGAGAAGTGGCAATTTTTTACTAATTCTGGCCCAATATTCAAAACTATTATTTGTGATCTTGGGCAAGTCATTTAGTCAATGATGATCTTTTTTTCTTTAATGAAATGAATGCAGTAATACCAGGCTCCTTGACTGATTAGAACAAGCAAGCAAGTAAATCAAGTAAACAGGTTACATAAGAATATTTTAAATGGAGAGACATTATATTAAAACATGAGATATTAGTTTTAATATATCTTGTGTGCTTTTTCCCCTTTTCTATTTTTACTTTCCTTTCTTTCCCATTCCTTATTGTCTCTTCCCCACCATAACATAGGCTAAGAATGGGGAAGATAATATTTGCAATCCTTCCAAAAAATTGCAGCTGATAAGTAGGGGTGGTGTTCCTTCAATCTGCAACCACAAGTGCTCAAATATTTATCTATAAGAAACTGAGCCATAGTGTAAAATATTCTTTGTGATTTTGGGCTCAAATAGAACATGTGTGCCTTCAAGCTGTATGTGTCAGAGACTCACATACTATTATGACACGTTGTAAGTTCTAAGTTTTTTTCTTCAGTGTGGAAAGTGTTAAAATTATCTACCTTTGTAATAGCCAGTATCTATTAATAATAAACAGGCCCATCTTGCAGAGTCCCCAGAGAAGAATAGAGCAGAATATCTGCCTGTGATGGGGGAAGCTGTTACTGATCCCCACAGCCACCTGCCTCAGACCCTGAGGCAACTCCACATGCAGTTGTCCTTAATGCGGTCATAGCTCCCTCATCTGTTGTCAGCTTTAATTGCTTTAAGTAGTCTCCAGTAAGCAGTAAGGAAATGGTTTCAGTAGGATATTCCTAATTTTCAGAGCTTAGGTAGATATCAACATGCTCTTTTCAATGCCTCCCACATAATTTTCTATTTGTGCAATATATTGAATTTCTATTCCAATTTTCATAATTTTACTTAAGGGACACTTAGTACTTTGTTAACAGGTTTTTTCTCCCCTAAATTGATGCATCAGAACTTTTGCTTTTTGCTATTAATTCTAAGCCTTTAAAATGAAGTTGAGTAATGGCTGGCATTCTTTATTCATGTGTTCAACAAGAATACTTTCTTTGTATTTGGCTTCAGCTCATCTTCATTTTATTTCCCTCTTCCATTTTTTCTTACCCTCTCTTATAGACAGGGTTCTGATGTCATCCACAATGTCAGCTGGCTCCTTGGCAAGTGCACAAGTGCCACTGTCTTTCTGTGTTCCCCTGGCTGGTGTTAAGTCCTCAGAGTTGCAGAATGTGGCAACCAGTTGTGGGAATGCCTAGGAAGGAGTTTAAGGCAGGAAGTTTATCAGGGACTTATATATAAATAAGAAGGTTAATATATTAACTTATAAGAGCAAATATTTCTTATCTTGACCAGCATTTGTACAACTCACAGTTCTGATATAAGCTGGCTCATCCTAAGTTTGTGAAGCTTAGAACAGAAGTACAGATGGAGGCCTGAAAGCCCTGTACTGCAGAGAGGAGTTTGAAGCTTGCCAACACAAAGGAATTGTAAGTAAAGAGGGAAATGCTAGTCCCCCTGATTTGATCTTTGCAAATGTGTCAGAGGATCATACTGTATTTCATAGATATGTATAACTATTATGTGCCAATTGAAAATTCATAATAAAGTTATAATAAATATATCTTAACTCTAATGTAAGAAGGTCAGTTAGAGTTCAGATTCTCCTTGTGAGGAAGAGCCATCTTCTAGCCATCATGACTTGTCACTCTCATGCTCATGCATGCTAATCTTAAGGCATCCATTCTTTTCTCTTCTGCCCTACCAACTTCAACCCCTGTCAAATGCAAACACCCACCTGTTGGCCACTACTCTGCTGGCCTTTGGAAAGTGGAACCTAGGACAGAGCAGATACACATTCTTCAGACAAATTTAGACCCATTTGGGTAGAGACATCTAAAGCTTTCAGGGCCCAGGAATGATGCCATGACACCCACTGTGTAGGAATTGATGTGACCCAAGAGAAACCAGTGTGGGGCTCTTTAAAGCATGAGGTCCAAGGGCTCTTTCCAGGAAAAGACCGACTACAACAGTGTCTGGGATGTTAAACTGGCACTGATAGAAAGTTGGGATAGGGACAAGATATTAGATAGAAAGTAAGCACCCTGTAGAGATAGTTTTCTAAAAGTGCAGGTGAAAAAAGGCCTTAAAGACTTTCTAACTCCACAAAAAACAAAAATATATGTGCCTATTAGTCTCTCTCTCTCTCTCTCTCTCTTTTAGTCTCTCTCTCTCTCTCTTTTCTCTCTCTCTCTCTGTGTCTCTGTCTCTCAGTATATATATATATATGACTCTTCAAAACCCTGTAGTCTCTCTCCACCCATAGGATTTTTAAAAATGGATTTAGCACAGGATCTTACTACACAGATTGGACTCATAGTGATCTTCCTGTTTTCAGCCTCCCAAGCATTATAGGCATGTGCCCCCACACCCAGTCTCATTGTCATATTCTTCTTTTCAGAAAGGGTGCAACTTTCCTTACATATTAAAAAGATTTGTTATCACTAAATTGCCCAGATAGGCTTTAAACTCTGAGATCAAGTAATTTTTTTTGGCTCCATTTTCTAAGGATCTGAAACTACAGGTGCTCATCAACCTGCTCAGCTGAATACATCTAGTCAAAGAACTTCTAGGTCTGTAGTCTTGAAGTTTCCCTTGGTCACCTTGCCTGCATTTGGAGCTGTTCTCTCAAATTCTTAATCACCTGTTCTACAGAATCTCAGGGCATGTATACTACTGCTGACTTTGTCTATTGGATGAGATATATTTCACCATTATCAGAGACCATTAAGAAATAATTTATTAATTACCCAGAATCCTTCAGTATAAACCCCACCCCAATATCCTTACCTAAGTACTTAATATAAGTCTCTTACTAGTATTCTCAGACACCTCATATTGATAACATGAACACTATGAATGAATGATTCTTAAACTCTACCAAGAACCAGTCATCTGGAAGTTTTTGAGACAAATCTCTGGATAGTTTTCATGTCTGAAAACTGATTTTCTTGCTGCAACTTCCACCCAGAAAGCCTCCATTTCCTCATCTTTCTAGAGTGATGTTTGATGTGATATTTTTAACAAAGTCAATCCTTTACTTGTCCTCTAAACATGAATGACCAGCCCCTTTGTTTTTCTCCTCTTCTACTCTTCCTTAGTCTTATATCTTTCTCTCTTGGTAATCTGTAATGTGACATGTATCTAGCCCTTCAAATTGAGCCACAACTCCAGCCCTTTTTAATTTTCTTTTTTAACCCCAAGGCCCTGGTGTTTCTAATTTGTTAAATTGCCCCTGCTAGACTTAAACAAGTGGTGCTCCCACCTTAGCCTCCTACAGTGCCAGAATTATAGGTATGTGCATCAGGGATTATTTTGATCGATTTTTGCTTTATTTTCCCAAGAACTGCTGAAAAACAGATATAAGGTCTTAAAACCAGTATGTAATGTTATTCTTTGGGATGTAGCAAATATATGTGTGTGAAATACTTAAGACAGATTAAAAGGCCAAATCTCTGGGTTGGGGAAGATATTAAAGGCTGTGTGATCTTTTGACAAAATACTGGCTGCTCATGAAGGGAAACCTCTGCAGACACCAATGCCAGTAGGAGGAGTCCCTGGCATCATCTCGGGTACACAAACTATTTCTGTAGGCTTGGGATCATGTTCCCATTAAAATTCAGTTCCCATTCAGCTCCTAGATGCTTGAACAATGTCATGGTTGCATTTTGCTGAAGATATTTTTTGCTTTGCATGACCGTAACAAGTTTGGCCTGCATTCCCTTTCTCATTAAACTCTCTTCTCTCATCTTCTCTCCTTTCATCTCCTTTTTCTGCTTCAAAAAAGGAGCGTTTTTATATTTCAAGCAAGTGTTTTATCCCTTATATGAGTTCACTGTGTCCTCAAGGGCTTAAATCTTTGGAAGCAAAGTCAGGAAGAAGGCAGATGCGTTTTCTCTCCTTTGGTCTCGCCCAATTACGTTACTCTCCTGGGTAATGCAGTCCATGGGGAACAGGCAGTTCTCTGCAGGGTGATGCAAGGTGGGAAGTATGCTCCACGAGAGGAAAATGTCTTGGTGATTGTGGCAAAAGACAGTTTAGCATCAATTCATTGTCCTGCTAGAGAATTTGATGGCAGCCACTCTGTGGCCAGGAACTGTGTGCTATTCATCTGCATAGCCACCTTGTCTGTCACCTATCATGCCTTTCATGTTTAATAGCAGATCAATATTATCATTTTGCGTGAAGTGACAGTCTGCTGCCACCGAATTTAGAATTTCCGAGACTACACAGTTATTCCCTAATATCAATGCATCCTTGGGATTTTAGGGCAGCCCACTTGGAAAGAGTCTCTTGAATAATCATCTTGTCTTTTCTCCAAAGTCCTATTTTGCCATATAATCTGGGGTCAGTAACAGCAGCTGAATGCCAGCAATATCTACATATGTGCAAGTCAAGCTACTCTCCATCTGCTTCTTCCTTAGGGAAAATCTAACTCTAAAATGCCTTTCTAAGGAGAGAAAGCACAGCTGCTATCCCTACCACCCTTGTAGAGTCACAGGAAAAAACAAATCCCAAAAACCCTTCCACTCCACCTAAACCCCAGCTTCTTTAGGACACGTTTGGAGTGGCAGCAGTGGTTCACTTTGCCAACAGGATGCTGCCTCCAGTAGCACCTCCCTCGCTGTGCTGGCCCCCTCCTCATTTGTCTTCTGGACCAGGGAGCCAGTGAAACAAGACTATTTCTATCTCAGGCATCTGTGTTTCTGAGCAAGCTGCTGTTCTAGGCCAATCTAAGTGTTAGGAAGAAATACTTTTTCTGAAGTCATGCTACCTCTTCAGTGATGGGCAAAGAAGCAGCTGCTGTAATGCCTAAGTAGAGAATAGAAGATTCTGGAAAGGAGTACTATTGCTGTCCTTAAGAGGTTAGTAGTAGTATTTTTGAGAACCTTAAGCAAAGAAAACTTTTCTACAAATGAAACAAATTCTTTGTGTTTCTCTTTAAACATGAAATGATTACTAGATATAAGCACTTTTTCTTTGTTTAGCACCGAAAATATAATTATAGATAGGGTGAGTGTTTTTAAGTTTTTTAAAACTCTACTCATCTGTGTAGAAGTTTTGACTTATCAAAGGAGCTCTAACTTTAAAATTTTAAATGCTATATCAGTAAGTCTTAATTTTCATTTGTTTCTTTCATATAATTTCATTCTTTCCAGGAAAGAAAATTTAATTCCACTTTATTTAAATGTAGACCATGGAGATTTTCATTGTTTCAGTCTCCAGAGGTGATTTTGTTAGTGTGTCTGGACTGGGGTCTACTAACTGATCATCGGCGAAGCCATTTCACTCTAAAATATTATTTGATGAGTCTAAGTCTTGTGAACAACTTGCAAGCTTATACAATATTGATTATTATCTTATTCCATATTGTACCAGTATAAAGTTACATTTTTAATGGGATGATTTATTTTAAGCATAGAGAAAAACTGGAATCGGATTTTAGAGTGAAATGCATTATTTCTTTATGTCTTCATCATACCATGGTATCTTAGATGTTTATGGTCATTTATATTTTACCAACAGCTTTTATGTCATCTTATTTGATTCTCAAACAAGTTCCATTTATCAATGAGCTGATCTTTGTAATGAAGTAGAGGAACTATTCCTAGAATGCTTTATGAGGAATATTATCAATGAAGTTGGTCTTGGCTCTATGCTCAGTCTGTGCAATGGTCCTAGCAAAGGGCCAGAGTCAGAGGTGTGAAATAGACAAAGCATCTGACAAACATGAAGAAATACAAGCCTTGTCCCTTCCATCCCACGTGAGTGGGCAGAATGAAGGGCTGACGAATTAGGGAGGCAATCAGTCAGATAAGTATGCATGATTTTCTTTCCCTATGAAAATCGAGGGTATCTAGTAGAGTGGTAGTCACTGCGAGGGGAGATCTGAAAGCAGAGGTGTTCACTGACTTCCAGTGAGAACACAGACATAGGGTAAAAGGGGGAAGAGGATATGGTTATGCAAAGGGTTACAGGTGTTCTCTTGGCTGTCATAAGGAGTCCTGGGAATTCTCTGAAGCTACAGACTGGAGAATACAGATGAGACTCAGTGTTCTGTGGAATTGGCCATATCATCAATAGAGGGCAACTCCGTATCTACTTTTTCTCCTCTATCATACTCATGGAAATGCCTCTAGGCTCATGAGTGGCCTATGTCATTTTTCTTAAGAGAACTTACTTAGTTGGTGTCTCTTCTGTATGGCCACTCATCTAGATTAAATAGCAACTGAATGGTTGATTCAAATTGAGAGCAGTGGAAGAGAAGACTATTTTGTCAGACAGACATTGTCTAGCTCAACACATTTTAGTTGGGGCTCCTTATAGAAGCCACTTAGCTTCCCTCAGCTGAAAACTCTTTTCAATTCAGACATAGAGCTATTGGAGGTGATATGGAACATTAAGTATATAATCTGCTTATCCAGCTTTCTCTTTGGGTCATTGCAATATTTCAATGCCTGGAACAGAGTCTATTTTATAATAAGCACAAAATACCAAAGTGCTGAATGAATGGCTCACCTAGGAAGCTTTTTGTTACAAATGGAAGAAGTCTCAACCCAAATCCTATGCCAAGTGGAGGAATACATCGAATAATATAAATGAGACAGGCCAGATACTTGATTATGGTATGGGCTGAACAGTGGCTGTATTTCTTTGTAATTTTCTCAGCTTTGCTCTCCTGAACTGTGCATACTTATTCCTTACTCCAGTGGATATGGAACAAGATGCACAAGGAAAATTCAGAGAAAAGCATGTGATTTTTTGTTTGTCATTCTTTGCAATGAAAAAATGCCTTTTTCTAGGTAGTCCATCAAATTTCTTGTCATGTTTCATTTGACCAAAATGTAATGAGTGGTATATGTGAGCCAACCTCTTCAATCTACGTAGTATCCTTTGCTGGATAGTTCATGCTTGTGTTCCTAAACCAGATGCTTACAAGGTTAATAGGAATATATTTAGAATAACCAGGATCTGAAGGAGCAGTAAGGGCAATTCTTCCTGGAACACATGGGTTAGTGTGAGAGAGGAGGGTTGCTGAATCCAAATTAGAGTGCTTTGGGAAAGGAGAAACAGATGCGGGGGCAGGTGTGAAATACAGCCAACCACTGGCAGTTACCATTGTGTTAAGTATCAGCACTAAAGTGCTGAGCAGTGAGGAGCCCATCATTACAGCGAGGCCCAAAAGCTGGGAACTATTATCAAACCTGGAGAGAGAAGCTGTCCATTTTTCTTGATGGTGGTGCTGGTGGGGCTGGTGGTGGTGGTGGTGGTAATTAAAGAGAATTTGAAAATATCTTGAAATGTTTCAGATTCTCAGGACTGAAGGGACGCTATTAGCAAGTAGTGGGCAGTGGCCAGGAATGCTATTTAATAAGTAAATACAATAAAACACTAGCTGTAAGGCCCAAAATATCATGAGCATCAAGAATGAGAAACTTTGTAATAGAGAAAACATTGTGAATATGGAAGGGTACTGATAAGGTGGTCTTTGTCTGTAACCCAGGGCAACCAAACGCAGGGAAGAATTGGAGCAAGAGATGCTCCAAACCAACCTCTCACCTGACCATAATCCAGTGGTTTTTATGGGGCAAACCAGTCATAAAGACAAAAAGCAAGCATTTCCCCAAATGCAGACTTCACTGGGTAGAGAGGGGAGTGGATGTGGATCAAGAGGGGCAATTAGAACTATCTAACTACAAGGACAACAGTTGAGGTTGGCCCCAAAACTATCAAATATGGGTAATTTTGCAACCTAAGAACCTGAAGTTAGGTAAATAAGTTAAAGGGCCAATTAATGAAAGAATACCTTTAAGTTCTAATTATCCTCAGTTGTTTTTGCAGGGATCTGAGAACAAGAACTAAAGGAGAGCTTTGTAAGTTTTGTGGAAAACTAGTCTCCTATCTTCATAGGTAATGAGGCAGGGGCATGGATTGATTTGTATCTAAATAGTTTGGGAAATGCTGCAGTAAATAATGTGAGAGAGGGCTAATCGAAGACTCACTGTTTTAATAGTTGGATAAATTTCTCATGGAGGGATAAACTTTAAACTGCTTCTAGAACTTATCTAACTTAGTGAAGAAATTACGCATGATTTATCACAAAAACCAGTGTTCTAAGGGGTCCATTTTGGAACATGTTTACATATCTCTTCCAGAAAAAGATAGATTTTGCTAAATTAGCTCTGAGGGAGAAAACAGAGAAGGAGATTAGTGAAGAGAGATGAACTAACACATAAATATTAATTTTAATAATTACAAGGAATATCAAAGATATTCAGTGAGTTTTGGACTCTTTTTAGCTCAGCGTTTGGGTAGACAATATGTTCTTTAAAAATCTATCAAAAAAGAAAAAGGCGGGGGCAGGGAGATGGTTCAGTAGAATAAGTACTTTCCTGGCAAGTGCAAGGGCCTGAGTTCAATCTCCGGTTCCACCAAAAGAAAAAAAAAATCTATCAAGTAGTTAGACATCAAGCATGTCATGTAACTTTAATCTATAGTTTGTTTTTTTTTTAATCTATAGTTTTATATGTAAATTCACAATTTATTTTCAGTCAATTAATAAAGTGTATATTGGAAACAAGATTCCCTTATCTTTTAGAGAGGCCTTGTTCTTTTAGTAAGAGTTAAACATACTAAGGGATCTAACAGGTCTATTCTAATTTATACTGAAAGTTTTATGGGCAGCAAAAAGTTTTGAAACACTCAACTGGCATGTGCAAGTGTTAATAGTCAGGATTTTTTCCATTTCCATAGATCAGAAATCAATCTGCACAGATACTAATTTAAAAGGAACTCATTGATTCATGTAGTAGAGAAATTTACAGGTTGTTTTAGTTTGGAGTGAGGATTGATTCAGGAGAAGAGATAATGCTAGCAACACTTTATTTTTCTTTTCTTTGCTCAGCCTTCTGTTATTGGCTTTCTAGGTTAGTCCCAGCAGTTTTAGTTTCACAACATCCTTGGGACTGATTGTCCTAGCAGTTCAAACTATAATTGTGTCTTACTGGCATTGCTAGATCATGTGACATTGGCTGTACATCACTGTGGTTAGAGAACATCAGTACTCTAATTGGCTATGGCTGATCACATGTCCTACTTTGGAACCAAGGGTAGTAGTTTCATCTAAATAATGTAGCTGAAAGGAAGAGACAAAGAGAGAGAGACTTAGTGTCACCAGGGTGGGAGCTCTGAGACAAGTGCAGCAGAGGTTCCCTTGACCAAATATCTAGAAAAAATCTTGACCAAATATCTAGAAAAAATCTTGGAATTATTCTAACCTGTTATTATATAAAAAAGAAAACCAAAGAGCAAGGAAGGTAAATGTTTCTTCTAGTCTCAAAAATCAGTTGGCAAAATGTAGGTTGTAAAACATTGATTCCTAATTTTTTGTTCACATCCCATTATACTGGACATTACATTCAACTAAACTCATGGGCTCATTTTGTGCAAGGTGGAGCAGAAAGAAAATGTGGCCTAGGATTTGTTACTAGCCATAGATCTCAGAAATTCTCTTTCAGTTTACAGTGGCCCTGTTTACTCACCTTTATTTGTTAGTACCGTGTTTAGTCAATAGATTCTGGAGACATGTGTCAGGAAACTTGGTTAGCACAGAATATGCATGTCCTTTGTAGTGATGGATACATCGTGTGAACTTGGCTGGACCCGCTAGGCAGTTCTATGCCCTGGCCAGTGGGGGACCCTGCCTGCGCCCACCCTAGTGCAGGGCCTGCCACAGAGTGACTCAGCATAAAAAAGGCTTTATAAAGGGGTTGAGGAAAGACTCTGCCTTGCTTCTTTGGAAGAGCTCTGACCTTCACAGCACTGGCCACAGCGCGGAAGAAAGAGCGAGAAGTGCCCCAGCTGTTGTCTCTCCTCTGCTCCTCCTTGTTTTCTGCCACCATGAACTGCTGCTCTCTGCCTTGGAGGCTGAAACTTCCACTAACTGTGAGCTAAATAAACATTTCCTTTGTTAATTTTGCATGTCGATATTTTGTCCCAGCAAAGAGTAAAAGTAACCAAGACATCCTTACAACTGGATTTATATTATTAATCAATTAGTGCTCACGTGTGTATAACCTATCTAATTAATGCAGTCAGGCCACATAAACGTACTACTCTTTTTTTGAGCATGATCAGTATTAATTTTGTCTCAAAACAATTTTATTTGTCTTGATCACCATAGAGTAGTAGTGCTAATATCAGTTTCCTTTAAAATCTTTTACAGTTGAAGCTTAATAGGTATCTTTCGTTTGCCTCTCAGGGAGAAAACATTCCTATTCTGATTTCTACTATGTATAATACTCAGCCTCCAGGTAAAAATGCTGAGAAATTAAAGACATTTTCCCACCCTTGGGAAAATCGTAAAGAGAAGACTAATTTTATGCTTGGCTCTCTTTTATTTCTCTTGCTTTCTGCATTTTTTTTCACCAACTCTTGGTGTTATTAAAAATGCCAATTATATTTATAGGACTAAAGTTTAGAGCTGAAATTTCCTTGAACTCTACCGGAAGTCAAGTAAACCTTTGTTAGCACAGAGGCCTCTTTCTAATTTGTTGTGACCAAAGTTAACCACCCAGCAGAAAAGTATAAAAACGAAATATAAGAAGTAAAGTCATGCTGTTATGTTG
>NDGM011089261.1:0-19508 GCA_002564305.1 Octomys mimax
GCCACAAGGAAAGCCAACATTTTGGCCCTAGCCTTCCAAGGTCAATTAAGACTCAGGACATACTGATTTCATTTGAAAGGCAACCTGGAGCTCCATCTTTTCCACTACCTGCCTTATCTGGCTGAGGAAAGAGGGACCAAACGTACCAGCAGAGGTGCTGGGGTGCTAAAGGGTTAAACGGCTCAGAAGCAGCTCCCTAGGGGAGAGGCCACAGAGCTGACAGAGCTCCAGGCTTCATAGCACCTCACAACAAACGCTGCAGGCAGGAGGGTGGTGTGGCGCTCCTGCTTTCCTCCAACAGAGCCTGAGCGGCCAGGTATCTCAGAATGCTCACATCTTACATTCTATGGTGTCTCTTGGATGAAGAACAGGACTTTAGGCTGAAGCCAGTACAGTTTACAAAGCCTGGGAAAATAGGAGTAGGGCCAGACAGGTCTAGCCAGAGAGACAGAGAGGGAACAACAGAGATCCACTGAGAGGATGAGGAAGAAAACGGACTTCTCTGGCTTTGAGGAGGCTGAGGGCTAATCTACTTATCATCGCAGGCATTCAGCAGCTGCTCCACCTAGGTAGAGCGAGGATTTCTCTCAGGAGGACAGCAGAGAGTGTTTTGTATGGGTTGATACTACTTAGAAGGGGAACATCTACCCAGGGTCCACACACAAGTAAAAAGCAACTGCTGGGAAGCATTTCATTATTACAAAATTTTCATTTGCAAATTAATAATACTAGCTTACTGTAAAATTTTTCAGTAATATTGTGTTGATCAACAAGAATACAGGAGTTAGAGACAACAACAGGCTGACACTTGCCCCAAAACACAATTGTTCTGTTTTGCTTGAGGTACCCAATGCTGAGCGAATCTGGTTTGTTTGTTTTTTCCCCAGTTTGTTTTTCCCACTGGGAATTGACCCTAGGGCCTCACACATGTTAGACAAATGCTCTTGCACTCAGCTTCTTCCCTGGCCCCATAGCAACTCTAATTTAAAGGATAATAGATGTATCTGCTGAATACGAATACACTACACACACACACACACACACACACGCGCGCCTTGGTTGTATGCTCAGGTCATCTCTAATTAGACAGATGCTGGAAGACCAGCTAGTGACGTCAACATGGAAAGCTGTGATCATAGTACCTATAAGTGGTTTCAGAAATTATTTCCACTGTGTTAAAGTTAAAAGAACTGGAAACAGTGTTCACAGGATGCTGTAAACACCAAGTCACCCAGGCCAGAGGCACTGTTGGTTTGGGTGACCCCAGCTCCACTCTGTCCCCTCCTGCACCCTGCCATGAGGAACAGAAGACCATGGACGCCCCAGTGGCAGAAGCAGGCCTGCAGCGCATGAGCGCTCTCCCACTGCAGAGGAGAGAGAGGAGGGGAGAGAAGGACAATTACTGTCACAGACTGCACCTTCCCAGTGAGTCCTTACACATCTACAGCTAGAAAATCCACCGGCCGAGCAACAGAGGTGGTGCTGGGACGCACAGCGCTGAGTGCCCTGTGGAGCCCTTCTCCTGCCCCTGGGCTGAAGCCTGAGCCCCAGGAGCACAGTGGCTTCCGTGCAGGGAGTACTAGATCCCCTGAACAGGCCTGGCACGCCTGAGGCAGTGCTGCGTGCAGGGGCTGAGCTGCGTAGCACAAAGACTCCCTGCTAGATGCTACATCCAGAAAAACTGAAAGCCTGGGATGGTCAGGAAAGGAAAGAACGGTGCCCCCATGCCGAAGCTCTTCAAGCTGAGATCGGAAGTAACTCTGAGGGCAACTGCAGAGCGGCTGCTTCCCTGGGGAGCGTGGTTACACTAAGGCTCCTTTCCAACTCAAACTCAGGTTCTAAAAGTAAAAAGCAATCTCTTGTCATTTTTTTTCCCCTCAAGCTCCCCCCCCCCCATCCTGCTTAGGTCTCTGCGATGGCTGGGATTACAGGCATGTGCCATGCTTAGCTTCAAAGTCAATGTTTAAAAATCACACAAGTCACACATAGCTGCACACCCATCACTGTGCCCACGAGGGTGTCACGCAATGCATAGAGCATTTTCCCACGTGTTCTCCCACGTGATTGCGACCACCACTCTGTAGTTAGTATGCCCATTCTAGAGGAGGGGTGAGGGCTCAGCATAAGCAACTGCTCTGAGGCCAAACCGCTGGAGAACATCTGAAATCACCGCTGCTCCAGGGCTCCCTCTGCCACCTTCCTTCCTCTTCTTCTCCCCTCCTCCTCCCTCTTTTGTGTCTTCTGCACAAGACAGTCGAACAATGAGAAAATGGAGCGGGAGAGGCTGTGAGCAAGCGTCCTGCACAGAGCCTGCTAGCTCTCCTCCTGTCACATTGTGGCGTGACTCGGGTGCGCTGGCTCGTCACCTCCCTGGATAATGAACACACAGGGACGTACAGTCGGTTTTTAAAAAATGGTTTATGCATATCTGAACCACATTTTAAGAAGAAAAGAATTAGTCCCCTTTTTTAAAGCTGAAAAAGGAAGTGTTTCAGTGTAAGTGAGGAAATGAACAGGAGGAAGTTCTGGGTCTGTCGCTCCCACAGGGGTGAGCACCCGCGGGCTCTGGGATAACAGTCCAGCTGAGTCCCATAGTGAACTGGCGCAAGCCACAAACACTAATCCACTAGAAAGGAAAACAGATTTATTCTAGACAACATGGCCCGAGGTTGGGTGTCGGAAGTAAATTTTCAGAGGGAGAACCAACTGGCTCTTGATTTTGTTTTGAGCCTCAGAAATCAGATCAAATCTGATTCTTCTTGAACATGTTTTAGCAAGGAGGGTGTGGGAGGCCATGGGTAGGGAGGAGTAGCTCCCACCAAACAACTCTTTTGTGTTCCAACTGTTTGAAGAAACCCCATTTTTTACTGGCTGGAAGGGGAGGAGGGGTCCTCAGACCTGGCACATCCTCTCTGTCCTTCTGACTGAGAACTCTGGAGGGGGATGGGTATAAGAGAGCTACAGGGCCCAGAAAGGTTTAGTAAATGGTTCAAGAACACACAGCATGAGCCAGATGTTGTGCTGCACACTTGTAACCCTAGTATTTGGGAGGCTGAAAGAGGAGGATCACCTGGAGCTTGAGGCCAGCCTGGGATATACAGTGAGTTCAAAGCCAGCCTGAGCTAAGGCTGGGGAGATGGCTCAGTGGACTAAGCACCTGCCTGGCAAGTGTAAGGACCCAGGTTTGATCCCTCGTACTGCATGCCATGCCAGCCCCCAAGCATGACAAGTCTGAACTGCATAGCAAGACCCTGTATCAAATAAACAAACAAATAAATAAAGTAGGCAAACCAGCTGAGATACAAAGTAAGAGCTCATCTCAAACAAAACAAACACAGAACAGACCTGCACCCTGGCTGCCTTACATGGTTAACCAGACTAGTGTCCCTTGCTCCTCAACAGGAAAAGTGCTTCTGGAAAAAGCTGACAACTCAAGTCCAGCTTCTGGAAGCCCAGGTGAGCCTGTGCAGAGGCGGGGACGCACAAGCACCGCTGGAAGCATGCGTGGCCATGTGGAAATCAAGCAGGGACACTGGGCCACGCAGACCTGCCAAGACATCCTGCCTGGACATGCTGTTTTCCCATCTTCCTCCCACACACACACACAGGCAGGTGGCCTTCGCTGCATTTGCCTCTCCCACCCCAACCCTTATTACAGAGCCCTCGGGGGACAGCACAGCTGTGTGCCTGGCTCCGAGCTGCCAGCAGGAGCGCCAGCAGCCAGTGTTCACTACACACCAGGCGCTGCGCTGGAAGAAGGCACCGTTCTACATGCACACTACCGATGAGGAAACCGAGATGCAGTTTTAAGCCACTTGCTTAAAACTTCAGAGTTCCCAAGTAGAGGAGTTGGGATGTAAGTTGCAGGTCTGCTTGCCAGGCTTGCGGTCTTACTGCCGCTTACTACCGTGCCTCCCTGCTCGAGGCGCCTGATTTCTCTAGGCTCACTTCTGTCATCTGTACAGTGGTGACAGTGGAAGTCACCCTGGAAGCTGGTTTGCAGCATTCAATTTGGTCAGTGAAGTACTCAGCATCAGGACTGCCCTGCCCCACGATCCCAAGGCACGCGATGTGCAAGCCTGCACAGTGCCTCTGCAGCGGAGACGTGCGGCTGTTCCCATCATGATTCCCTCTCACTGCCTGACGCCATCAACAGGACCAAGAACCAGGGAAGCGGGCAGGGCCCTGCAATCCCTCCATTCCGGGGGCCGCGGCCATTAAGCCCAACTTGGGCTGCGCGGAAGCTCGAGACCAGCCGGACTGCAAAGCAAACAGGCCTCAAACACTCTTTCTGCTGTTGCTGGAAGCCAGACGGAAAGCAGCTCAGCATGAAGGCAGGCTCCTCCGGGAGCTCCCCTGTGCCCGCATCCATACTGCTCTCTCCTGGGAACGCACTCAAGCAATCGACCATGGCCCACCTCAGACGAAGGTCAGGGCGCTTCTAACTCCCACGACAGAGGAAGCCTTGAGAGGGCACACCCCGGTCTGTGCCCCAAGTCTCCTCTTCCACGTACAGTGGCAGGCACGCAACACCCTCTCAGGAACTGTGGTCATTTTAAAATGCTCCCATACGCATTCACACTGCTCTGGTCAAAAGGTGGAGTCTGACTCTCTCCTTCCACGTGGGCTGAGCTTTGTCCTACTTCTGATAGAACTGAGTACCAAAAGTAAGACATGAGTTCAGACACTGGGTTAGGTCGGCACTGTGGCGCTGGCTCTCTCTGATCACGTGCTTGGCCGAAAGCACGCGGCAAACCTTCACCATGGAGAAGTCCACATGTTGAGCAACGGGGGTCTCCTGCCAACAGCCATGGAGGGCGCTGTCTTGAGGTTCACTGCCTGGCCCCCGCTGAGACTCCCAAAGCCTGGGGAGCCGGCCAACATCTTGGCTGCAACCTTGGGACAGGCCTTGATCTGGAATCTCCCAGCAAAGCCAAATTATTATTCTTGTTTTTAAAAAGTTATTTATTCTTTTGATACAGGGCCTCACTACACAGCTTGGACTCATAGTGATCCTCTTGTCACAGCCTCCCCAGCACTGGGATTTCAGGCCTGTGCACCAGGCCCAGTTTCGGGGCCAGCACAGTGTGATGTGTGGGGTTTGAACTTGGGTCCTTGCGCTTGCTAGGCAGGCTGCGCTATCTCCCCAGCCAAAGCTCAAATTACTTATGTACAAAAACTGTGAGGGCACAAATGTCTGTTCTACGCCTTCACATTGTAGGAGGGTTTTCTATACAGTAATATATAATGAAAATAGGAAACACACAGTGTGCTTAAAAGGAAGAAGACAACAGGAATATCAGTTTTAGGGCAGAAGAAAAATCCACACACTTGGATAATAGTCGTCTTATTGTTGAGCCAAACAAGAAACCAGGCCTGGACTGCTGTATGCACTATATTCCCAGCTACTAGGAAGCTGAGAGGGCAGCGACAGGCGTCTAGGAGTTCAAGACCAACCTGGGCAAGATGGTGAGATCTCGTTTCAAACAACAAAAGGATCAGACGGAGGATTTGAGACCACTGGGCTTCATGTGATCGAGACACATGACACGGTACGTAGCCAAAGGAATTCAAGTCAGCATGCCACAGAAGTGCCTGCACAGCCGTGTCTGCTGTGACCCGGTTCTAATCACTACCTGGAACCACCCCATGTGCCAGCACTAGATGACTGTGGTATAGATGATGGAGGACGGCTCTATGACGAAGCGGGAGAGGTGGGTCACTTGTAGGATGCACGTTGAGGTCAAAATGTTCAGTGAAATGAATCAGATGCCTGAGCTTAAATACTGCCTGGTCTGTCTTCTATGAGAAACCCCATTATAAACAGAAAACAAAATAAAAGACAGATAATAGGAAAGGGGGAGACAGATCTTTTGCAAAAGGGGAGGGGACCAGGAATCAGAAGGAGGGGGAGGGAAGGGAGGAAGGGGTGGAAGGTGTGTGCCAGCCCCCCAGGAGGAATGCAGCCATGTGCTGCAGGCATGTGCTAATACGAGGCTGAAAGAAAAATTGCATATATACACATGACAGAGACCTCAGCTGGAAAGAAAAGCAACATTTCTCCATTTGCAGCGAAATGGATAGGACCGGAGATCATTGTGTTAAGCGAAGGAAGTCAGACTCAGAAAAATCAAGTGACACATATTTTTCTCATGGACTAAAAACCATCGGCAAGATGACCTACTGGCAGGAGACCACAGACACGAGGAGGCAGCAAGGAGAGGGTGTCAGGGAGGACAGTGAGGGACGGGCAGGGTGGAGATGAGGGCGCATGCGCAAGAGCACTGCAAGGAAACAGTATTTTATGAAACTAACACACACGAACAGATAATATGTTAAAAAACACATTTTTTAAAAGGAAAAGGGGAAAATGTGGATGAGGCCCTCAAGGTGAGGCAGGCTGAACGCCACCCCTGGAAGGATCTCCACAGTGCTCTAGGGCTTGCTCTTCCCTCCCTGGCAGGCTGCAGCCACACAGCCCTCCACCTTTGCCCTTAGAGCTGTCCCCCCACCACTTCCTTCTGTTCCTCCTCCTTTCTCCCCCTTTCCCCCTCACTCTTTCTCCTCATTCACTTCCAGTCACTGAATTAAAACAAAAAATTATTGTGAAACACTTTCACACTTACAGAGAGGATGAAAGTACAGAGTACTCCTGTGCACCCTTCCTCTATATTGGCTATACCCATTCTCCACATGCATAACCCTCCCTCCCTCTCTCCTTCCCTCCCTCCCCATTGGTCTATCTAAAACTTTGAACCATTTGAGAGAAAACAGAAAGCATAGTAACTCCCTTTCCTCAATTCGTTAATGCACATTTCCTAATAATGATGACATCAGGAAATTCAAGACTGCTCAATAATCTTATCTAACCTACAGTCCACGTCCAAATGTTGCTAACTGTTCCAGTAATGTGCTTTATGACTCTTTTTTCCCTCGTGCAGGGTTGAATCCAAGCTGTTCATTCCTTTCCTCACTCATTGAACATGTCATGTACAAGCACCTGGGATAAAATAGTGCTGGAAAAGACACCCAGACAGGGCCACTGTCCTCAGAGAACTTACAGTTCAACAGGGAGACGCATTAGTCAAATAACCACTAGTTATAAGTGTGTAAAGTCACCAACTGACACAGTTAAAGGAAGAAACCCTGAGTGGAATGAGAGCTAGAAAAAGTCCACAAGGTTCCCTGAGTAAGGACACCTGAGCTGAGGTCTCAGGGACAGGTGGTGTCAGCCAAGAAGACTCCACGTGTCTATGGGGTGGGGGAGAAAGCCTCCCATACAGGCAGAGGGACACGTGCCAAGGCCTGGCTGCAGAAGCTTGGTTAAGATCTGTGAGGCTGGAGGACAGGGCTGGAGGTGCTCTACGGGAGAGAGCTTGGAACACGGCTTAACTGTGATCCTAGGACAGGCAGCTGCTGTGAGTTCCCACGAGAGCCCGTGGCATAATTTACGTTTCCAAAAGATCACTGTGCCCGCTGAGCGTGGAAGGTGATGGAAATTGTACAGGTCAACCGGCCCTCAGCCTCGATCCCCAAATCCAGAAGGCTTCTGTAGTGACTTTTTCTTAATAACTCATTTAGTGACAAAGCCTGACCTGAATAGACATGTGGCTATTAATAGTCTTTACTCACCCACTTAGTGTGAACACATTTTGGCCACGGGGGAGGAAATGTGTTTTACTATAAGGAGCTACTGTAGACCCTACCAGGGCTGTTATGCAACAGGTACACACGCTGTGCTAACCAAACTCCTAAAGCACTGGCTGAATGTGCACACTATCGATATGTGAGATCCTCCCTACCCATATTAGAAAGTAGGGGCTTTGAGTGGTAATGAGCTTCTGGGGTAGAGCTCTTCTGAGTGAGATTAATGCCCCCTCCCTGGGGCTGTCTCTGTCTGTATCTCTCTAATACATACTTATCACAGGAGGACACAGCGACAAAGTAGACATTTGTAGACCAGGAGCAGGGTATTCATCAAGAACCTGACTGTACTGACACCCTAATCTGAGACGTCCAGTCTCCACACCCATGAGAAAAGAAGTTAGTTGTTTACACCAACTTATTTTATCACAGTAAGTCCAAACTAAGACAGACAGTTATCAGTATGTTCCCTCTCAGCTCCAAAGCCACCTTCACTGCGCCCTGGGGAAACAGTGGTGCTGGGCGCTGAAACTTATTTCCCTTGCCAGCTGAGATGAGCCTCGGTAGTCAGTAGAAGATGCAGGGGAGACGCTGGGGGGAGATGGGCTCCTTCCCGTCCTGCTTCTGCCACATTCGCCATCACCATGCAGGCAGTGAGGGCAGCTTCTCTTGCCCCAGGCTCCGACGGGTACAGAGCCTGCCCATGCCCACTCCCGCAGGACCTGCTTCTCACTGCCCCAGTCCTGCAGCAGCCTGGAACAGCTGGCACCAGGAGCCTCCCCCAGCACCCACCCCTTTGCGTGATTTTTGGCAGAATGCATTCTGTGAGACACCGCACCATGAATTTCTTTGCCTGGCACCCAGCAGGAGGCTTTTCAGCAAGTCTCATGGGTACAGTGCCATAGCAACTTCTGTGGGCTCAGGAAGCGCGACTGTGCTGTCCCCGCGGTCAGGACCTCAGCTGGTGGGCGGGGAGTCTTTGGGACCCACCCCTCCATGAAGGCTATCTCACCCTAGGGACAGTGCGGCTGTCCCTACATAGCTGACCTTCCCATCTTCTTCAGAGTTCATTCTTCCCTCTTAGCCAATCTTTCATTACTTTCCTTTCCTATTATAGTTAATAATTCTTTTTCTGAAAGTTCCTGTGTTCAAAAACCATGTGATTTCTCCCTGCTAACCGACCTGATTCATATAACTCTGAGTCCTACAATGTACCTAATACTGAAGATGTAGGCTACGGGATCGAGGTGCTGATAACGGAATCTGCGAAGCACCAACCCAGTGCCAGGCACTATTCCAAGGCCTTTGTGCCTGGGAAAACACTTAATCCCGACAGCTACCCCATGAAGGAGGTCCTATCATCGGGCCCATTTTTAAAGAGAGAAAGTGAGGAAACAGTGTCAAACAGCTAGTAAAGGACCAACCTGGGGTCCAAACTGAAGCCTCACAAGCCCAGAGCTTAGGACAGGGTGGGGCAAGCACAGAGGTGACGGGAAGGATCCAGTTGAAGGCAATCGTGTGGCCTTCCTGCACTTCAAGGTCTCGCAGGTTGTGCCGACTGCCCTGCAGTCATCTAAAGGTCCAGCTGGCCCTCAAGGGCAGGGACGAGTCCTTTCCTCTTGGAGTGTCAAGTGCTCAGCAGAGAACCAGCCTGGGGCACACACAACACCCAGTCAGAAACTGACTGGGCAGCGACACGCTGAGTGGAGCAGAACGGTGCACGCCAATGGAGCAGTGCAGCAGGCTGAGGGGCACGGGCTGGGCCCCGGGCCTGGGTGGGGGGCTTCCAGAGCCCGCTGTGGGGCTGCTGTGTCCCTGTGCATGTCTCTGCTGTGGGGCTGCTGTGTCCCTGCGTATGGACACCTGTTGGTGACTCGCACGGTGGGCTCCTGGGACTCTGTGGACATCAATGTTCTTGAATACCAGGCCCCTGAGAAGGTGGATCTGGCCACCTGACCTCAGGACCAGCGAGGAGTTTACAGTGAGGGGAAGATGAAGTCTGGCCTACAAACTGGGCCTGCCTGCACCCAGCCTCTCTGGTCTTACACCAGCTCACATTTTAAGAGCCAGCCACACTCCATGTGGGGAGACCCTGCATGCGCCATTCCGATTCTCTCATTGGGTTGTCCCCTCTGCTCTCTACCCAACCCTCAGCCCGAGCTACCTGGCTAGACAACCCCACTGTCCTTGAAAGACCTCGCCAGGATTCCATCATCAGGAGGCTCACGACTGCAGGCCACCAGGAGCTTCTCCCATAAACAGAACCCAAACCTTGGGCTGAGTATTTCATCCCCCAGAGCTTAGTGCCCTCATTTATAAAGGGGACAATGATGGTACACATGTTATTGGGTTGCTATGAGGACTAAGAATGATAGCACATGCGAAGTCCTTAGCACTGCACCCAGGGGAACCAGCCAGCAATAGTTATTATTACTGCGAGCAGCTTGAGCTCAGAGGCAGCAAATTATGGCTTGGTGTGCTCCCTGCCTAGCAGGGTTCCCTTACAGTGGATTAATGAATGAATTTATTCTCCTTCCACTTCAATGGCTTCTAGATTGGTCTCTCTGCTTCCACTGCCTCCTGCATTGCCACAGTTATCTTCTGAGGCACCTCCATTTCACTCATCTTCTGCTCAAAACCATAAACAGCCTTGCGGCCTCCTCAAGTCCGGCCTCCCCAGCCTAGCAACAGGAGACCCTGTGATTCGGCCCTCACCCACCTTCCCTGATACTCTTTGGCAAACATCTGATGTTTCACTGACTCTGGCTTGCCTGCTATTGCTGGAATAGTTTCTCAGTACTAGTCTTGGAACCTGAGAGGCCCCAGTCCTACTCTGCACACATTGTGCACGTCTTAACCTTGCTGGGGACCACCCTTCCAATCAGCAGCTTGCAGAAGTCGTTTCTGACCTTGCCAGACTGAGCCCACCTTGGTACCCACAGCACCTGGCTGATCCCCTCCCTTGGAGCTAACTCCTCCCTGCCCTGAAGGCCATGGCTGGTTTTTTTTTTTTTTTTTAGCCTACCATGCAGCAATCCCCAAAATCAATTTAGTTGGGACACAGAACAGAACAGCACACTATTGAAGTCAATGTAGCTGGAACTCAGAACAAAGTGAAAGGTACCAGAAAACAGTAAAACAGCTTTTGTCATGTGTTTATTCATTCCTGTTCAAGGCTAATGGCTAGTTAAAAAAGAGGTTGATCTCTTAATCAAGAAAGGGGCCTTACTTAAAGAACACACACCTGCAGTGTAATGCGCTAATCCTCCATGGGAAGAGAGGATCTTTTCCATGAATTAGAAAGCAATGGAAGCAGCAAGAAGAGATGAAGACAACTACCCCTGCCTCTGGTAGCCCTGGGGGTTCCAAGAATGACTACAGCACCGCTGCAACCTCTGCCTCCATCTCTGCTGCTCTTCCTCCTTCTTTGTGCCTCTTTTCTTGTTCTTATAAGGACCCCAATAAGGACCCCAATCAATCACCTAGGATTAAGGGCCAAGGGGAATCACAGGATGAGCTCATCTCAACTGGTCACAACTACAATTATCCTATTTCCAAATATGGTCACATCTTGAAGTATTGGGGCTGAGGGCTTTCATGTAACATTTTGGGGGATACAATTCAATCTGGAAGACTCCATCTGTCCCCTCACAGGAGCAGGGCCCAGGGAAAGACCAAGGCACTAGCGAACAGCACTTCTCTGTACCAGAGAGACAGTTAACCTCACCTCTACAAACATGTCCCTGAAAGAATCAAGCAGGGGTCCACATTCTCAAGAATAAATGGAGAAAAAAAAATATAATCCCAGAGACTTTATTTCATTTGTTAGATGTCTGAGAGGGAGAATTAAAGGGATCCTCACCCAGAGATCTCGCCAAGCAAGCCATGTGGATGAAACATACGAAGTGAGAGAACAGCGAGAAGCTTCCTAGCAAAGCTCTCAGCAGCAGGCCTTCGGCTGTTGCCTGTGGGAGCTAACAGTGGGAGTGCTCCGACCTCACCAGGGGTGAGGGAAGTCTACTTCTTTCCCTGCTGTAAGAATGCAGGCCACCAAAAGAGAAAGTGTGCATTTCCCAGCACCAAGAAGAGAAAGGTGTCCCAATGGGAAGCAGGGGGATGGCCACAGGGAGCCTGCCAGGACAGGTAAGTGGGAAAGGCATGCATGCATCCATCTGTTCATTCCTTCACTCAACATGCATCTGCTGAGCACTTACAATGTGACCTCGCCATAGTAGTAAATAAGAAGGCGAGGTTCCTGCCCTCGTGGCACTACAGAAGCAGAGAATTAAAGAAACACAGCGCTAAGTTACTTTGTGGACAATTCAAGTAGAGATCCTGAGAGTGACAAGGCAAGAGCTACTTCCAGAGGGACCTCAAGGAAGGTCCCTCTGAGGGGGAAGAGATTGGAGGCAGCCATGCAACAATCTCTGGGAAGGAGATTCCTTGGGCAAAGGTCCTGAGAGAAGAAGGCACTGGATGCTCAAGAACCCAATATGGCGGAAGTGTGCCAAGCGTGGGGATGGGAACAGAAGGCCTGATGGGTAAGCAACACCAGACAAGGCAGGAGTTGGACCTGCATGTTTTCAGCACAGCAGTGGTGAACCACTGGGTGGGTGGGTGTTAGATAAGGGGGAAGAGCCTCTGTTTACATGGTGAGAGTGCTCTCTGGCTGCATGCAAAGAACGGAGTGTGATGGGGTGGGGGTGGGGGCCCCGGAGCCACAGCAGGATGCAAGCAAGACAGAATGGGGAGTGGGCAGCTGGGAGGAAATGGGGGATTTGGTCTCCAGCTCAGAGACAGACTCAGACAGACTCAGACGGGCAGGCAGGTGAGATCCGGGAGAGAATTCAAGGCCTCCCTGAGTATCAAGAACTGGTGTGAACCTTAGAAGTCACTCCCTCCCCCAGGTAACACGCTGGACATATCAGGAAATCGAGGCACTGTTGGAGCTGGGGCTGCCCAGGTAATATAACTGAAGATGCATCCCACCTGAAGGTTCAAGCTCCTGCCTCACAACCCAGGCTTCCTCCGGCTGGAAGAGACCAGAATACAGGTTGGCAAACAATGGCCCACCCAACACAGCATACTGCTTGTTTTTACAAATAAAATTTGATTAGAACACAACACATTTGTGTATGTATTGCCTACAGCCCCTTGAACACTTCAATAGCAGAACTGCACAGCAGCAGCTGAGACTGTATTGTCTACAAAGCTGAGATTATTCTCTCATGTAAAAGAGCACAGGCAGCACACTGGCCACATTTGGGAATGGAGCCTCAATGGCCAGCAGGAAGCCGTGCACACGGCAGTGCTCCGGGACCCCTCCTCTCTAGCTGGAGCCTCACTGGAGGCTGCCCTGCCGGGAAGGCTCCTGGGGCATGACTTCCTTTCGCCCAGGGTAGTGCAAAGCACAGGCATTATAACATCTGTGCCACTAAAGTTGTACAAATTAAGTTCTGTAAGCACTTCCAAGAGGCAGAGATGATTCTAACTGGAAAGATTCAAGAAGGCTTTCTGGTAAAGGAAAGATCTGAGAGGAGCTTGAAAAGCTGAGCAGAGGGCACTCGGGAAATGCTCTACCTAACCCACAGCAAACCAGGACCCTGTAGAGCCAGGGGGACTAAGGCCCCCACCAGCAGCACTGTTCATGCCAAGGACCGCTGCCCATTTGGCAGGGATAAGGTTGAGGGAGACCGGACAAGATGAAACATATAATCTCTTACAATCGCGGCTTCCAGGGCAGTGGACTTGCGGCTTCTGGACCCTCATCTGTATCTTACTTGCTGTTGGCAACACACATAAGACACAAAAGATGTGGGGGAGGGGCACAGGGTGGCAGTGGGAGGGGGCGAAGGAGGGTACACTCATGCCCACAGCTAAAGGGAAGCCACAGAACTGCAGGGAGGAAATCTACACCAGGGCTCTTATGCGCCTTAACAGCTTGCAGAGAAGATGGAAAAAAAAGAGCAAAGCCTGACAATTAGGGTTAAAACTAATCAAATGTCCCTTTAATACCTCTGACTTGGCACCTGGCAGGCTTCTTAATGTGCCCCGTTGTTCCCTGGCAGAGCTCTGGCGGCTGGAGCCCTCAGCTGCCTCTCGTGCTGCCAGGAGGGAGGAGAGTAGGCTGGGGAGGGGAGCAGAGGGAAGGGCGCCCCAGGCCCACAGGGCTCTGCCAGGAGCCCCACCCTCCAGCGGAGGCCGGAAGGCAGGAGGCAACTGGCCTCATCTGACAGGCTCCAAGGCAAGGTGGCAGGCAGAGTTTGGGAAGCCGGCAAATCCCTCTTCTCTGCACTCTGCTCACACATCAGGAAGGCAAATTCCACTTTGCGAATGAGGAAATGGCTGCCCGGAGGAGTCAACCAGCCAGGGTGGCGGAGAGCGCAAGTCTGAGAGTCAGAGATTCGGGCTGGAGTCCCATCGCTTGTTTCTTGTTCATGCCTGGGAAATCACTTACACTTTCCAAGACTCAGTTTTTCTGCCGCACACTGACAAGAAAAGGCAGTCATTTCCTGGTGTCTTGGGGCTAACGAAACGAGACGGCCACAGTGCCTGGCACGCAATAGGTGCTCAATAAGTGGTCGTTGCTACTCCTGCTGTAGAGCTAGGGCACGGATCCAGAGCCGGCTCAGCCCAGGGCTGGCTGCCATGTCTGGCGGTGCCCCAGCCCTGCCCCGCAGCCATGCAGTGGGCCTCCCAGAACCTGAAGGAAGGCTCCTGAACACTGGGCTGAACAGCAAGGCGCTGTAGGCAAAGGGGCTATGTTCAGCAGAGTGGCCTAAAGAGTGTGAGGTCCAGGGCCCAAAGCACACTCACACAGGTCCTTTTGCAGAAAAGCCCCAGACACCGTAGGGGTCTTCTCAGACAAAAGAATACAGCGTGAGCCACTTCTGCTAGGAAACGGCCTTCCCTCACAGTGTGTGGGATCTTCACATTCCTCGTATTCTAGGGCTGCGCATTCTAGAGTGTCCTTTTAGCCCAGGAAGCCTGAGGCAGGAGACAAAGTGGATTCTGTACCCACAGCATGGCTGACAAACTCACAGCTGCCCTACAGGGCAGGAACAAGCGGTATCAAACTCAGAGGCCTAGGGACGCAGAGGGGCAAGGAAAACAGTTTCTTAGACTGAGATGGAGCAGGAATCGCCCAAAGCCCAAAGGACAACATATTCACGTTTCTAAGGAATCATCTCCTCCCACCCGCCTCCCGGAAAGCAAGTTAGTTTTAAGAGTTGGAAGCCTCACCCTTAACTGACTGGCTCTGCCACGAGTCTTGTCACTTGCCCTCTTTAAACCTCAGTTCTCAGGCCTTTAAAGGGAGCCCATACACCCTGCCCTGCCTCCATGGGGAGACAGAGAACCAACAGGAGCCCTGCATGCCGCGCAGAGGGCTCCCAGCCCGGTGCCTCTGGAGGCTGGTCCGGTTCTATGACAGGATGAGGCAGCCAGCTTTGAGACACAGAGTGGCAGGGCCATGGCCAAGTGCAGAGGGAGGGCTGCCTAGAGGGGCAGCTGCTACCCAGACCTGGCAAGTTGTCAGGCCACCAGAGCCCAGGTCCAGCTGCCGGACTTTCGGCTGTACTACAGAAAGCCAAAATAAGATATTGTTTCTAAGACTATGAAATGTTGCAATGTTTAGGTGTTGGCAACTAGCATTTAAAGACAATACATCCAAAATAAAATAATATAAAAATAACAACATCCAAGCGTCTTTGGGCCACTACTGAGACATATGACACCCATGTAGGGGAGATACCCATGGGCTAGCAGGATACAGTCTCTCTTAAGGTCTATTTTTTAATGTAAAGGTCAAATAAATTAATACAAGGAGCTCTCAAGAACACAGTCATTAAGGATTATTAAGGATTATTAGCAGGAAGATGGACCCTGGTATTCCAAGAACAGAATCATCAACTTTTTGCTAAAGTTAGGCGCCAAACTTAGAAAGTGGCCATTTCTCAAATGCACAGGCACACACGGACACATTCTAGCGGTCAGCAGTGGGCTCTGATCAACACACAGGAGGAAACACACAACATGCAACACTTTGGAGCTGAGAACATACACAGTGCTTCAGCAGCAGGAAGCCGGTTTCTCACCCCCACCCCCAGATGTTTCCAAGCTGTTCCCTTTAGGAAACCTCCTTCCTCCAGCAGCCCCCAACTGACCCCTGCATTCAGCCCAGTGCTCAGCAGCCAGTCTTGTGGAGCAGGCTGACATCTGCAACTCGCAGAGGTGCCGACCCACCCAAATGCAAGACCTGGGATCCGGGCTCTTGGGAGGCTGCCTGCGTGCGGCACCCAGGCAGCACCAGCTCTGGCTGTGATCCATCCCTGCCTAGGCATGGCAGCCAAGCATTCAGATTAAGGAAGAGCTGTGCAGAGCCAAGAACAAATCCAAGGCCCAGGCTCATGGGTTCCCAGTGATAACTGGCAGACCCTCGGACTTATTCAAGATCTTGCGCTCAGGGGCAGCAGAGGAAGGCATCTCAGTGGACCTGCAGGCCTGTTTGTCACTCATGTGGGCTTCTATCTTCACCTCTCTGCACCTCATTTACTCCATCTTTAATTTAATCATCATAGGAACATGAAGAAATAGGGGTCACTGTGCTCATTCAGGAGGAGCCAGGAGCCCCCACATTGGGCATGGAGCTAGCAAGTCAAGCAGGTCAGTTTGAATGCCAATGTCATTTGTTCCCCTCTGCTCTTGCTAGCTCAAGGAAGAGGTTCACAGAGTGTCCACAGTGCTACCCACTCCCAAGAGGCCCCTGTTCAGCCCCCTTCCACTTACACCGCACCATGCAGGAAGGCAGAGCCCCACCCTAGAAAGGCAGCGGACTTTGGGTAGTGGAGGAAAACAAAACCAGAGCGCGCCTGCCAGTCCCTGCAGCCCAGGCAGAAGGATCCCAAGGGCCCCACCCATCCTGCTTGGATCCAGAACTCGCGATCTGCGGGCATCTGACACTGCCAATACTAACGGGCACTACCAAGCTCTCCTGCGGGTGCTGACAGGCAACACAGGAAGCAGCAGATACATGCACGGAAGGGTGCCGTTCCCAAAGCACTCCTGGGTGGGGTGGGCCCCCAGGAAGGAGAGGCCCATCTGCAGGGACCCTCCACAGGATTTAAGTACATGATGCTCAGCCCACTCCAGACTGGCCCTGTTGTGCCCCCCCGAGCCTCCTGGGGATTCTGAAGGACCCTGAAACACAAGAACTGTTGCTCAGGCCATGCTTACTTCCTCTGCTAAAGCCCATTGTGTCTGCAACTCAAAAGTGTTAGACTTGGGGTGCTTCCTCCTGCATATTGATTAAAGTGGGGCCAAGTAGCCTCTTCAAGGTCACGCTACCCCTAAGTGACCTCCTGGGCTACCAAAGAGATACAGTCATAGAGCAAAGGTCTTTCCCCCCTGCTCAGACAACTGGGTTCCCACAGCAGCCTCACGGAAGGAGTTGGTGGCCCAGGGTGGGCGTCAGGCCCACCAGATGCGGAGGAACAGGACACTGAGAGCTCAGACTCAGGCAAGGAGGCCAGCCGCACCATGACAGGCTGCATTCGCCCTCAGCCAAGTACCTGCACGACCATGAGCTTCGGTTCCTCATTGCTTCCTGCCCATTTATAAGTAGGAGTATTTAGCGAGCCATACAGGTAACAGGCTCAGCAGAGCAAGTGCTGAATCAGTGGTAACGGCCATTACCGCTATTTGCATCCTCCTCCTCGTTACCATCCACATGGCCATCATTCTTCTCATTAGCGTTTTCTCATGTTGTAGCTTTCATCAGCAGAGGAAGCTAAGGAAAATTCGGCATTTAAAACTCAGGAGTCTCTTACAACAAAAGGGAAGAAAATACAGGCCTGCTTTTTCCCCTTCCATCTCCTATCTGCATTCAGCAGAGGGCAGCAAACAGGAACCGTGAGAAGATAAGAGTGAGGAGCGAGACACATGGAGAGACAGCGACTCATGCATAAATACACACCCACCCGCCACAGCAAGCGGAACTGTTTAGCTTCCTCTGGCTTCCAAAGTATGAACACTCCGCCTCCTCCAGCTAAGAGGGCCAGGCAGAAAAAAGTCCAAGCTGAAGAGACAGAAGTTCTTGTTTAGCTTGAGAGAAATCTTCAATGGGCTGACTTTCATCATGCACGGGGAAGGGCACATCCAGGTCATCGGTGAGGGAAAGGAGGTGGCCAGAGAACTCATGAAGACAGCTTTCCCCTGCTCTCTATCTCAGCCCCTGGGTGCTGGCAAGCATTAGCACCCGCGCTTTCCCCAGTAAGAAACCAAGGCTCACAGCCATCAGCCCAAGGGTGGCAGAACTGGTTGGGAACAGGGTCCTCCTGATCCCGTACTCGGTGCTCAACCCTGAGCCCTGGGGGGGGGGGTGCAGCGGGGCTCTTCAGGACCAAGTCTGAGCCCTGGGGACTGACTGCTGCCTGGGACACTGCGTCAGCGCTAGCTCCTGAGTGGTCATTTTTGAGCTAGTGGGTCTTACTGGTTGTGACCTCATCAGACCAAAACTCATGAATACTAGGACATCCTGCTAGAAGACACAGTAAAGATTCTTCTCCTCTTCTACAGAGGCAACCCGAGGACAGAACCGGTCTTCTCTAGGCTCTAGGAATAGACGTGAGGCCTCCAAGCACAGCTACCATGGTGGCTCAGTCTAGGACAAAGCGCACATACAGAAATAAAGTCAGAACCAATAGAACACAGAGAAAAAAACCCTAGACCTGACCTGACAATGCCACAAAGCTCTGGGTCACACCCCGCCTGAGGCCAACTGCAGTCACAGGAACCTGTGCTGTCCTACAAGCAACCTCCGCCTACCCAGCCGAACTCATTCCATTGCTTGCAACTGAAACAGAAATCCGAGGTGGCTTAGTAAGCTCTGTTAGCCATGGAAAGCAGTCACAGTGCCCCATGCTACACAGCCTTTAAATTCTACTTCCCTTCAGGCCCCTTTGGCCACATTAAAGTTTTAGCCATTGCACCTACTTCAAAAGTATGAAATGTTCGGAAGAAAATTGGCCAAAAATGATTTTGCAAAAAAGATGGGTAAGTTCCTGCAGATAATTGGTCTCCTTAAGTAGGGGCCTCTGAAAGTTGCTGTGAGAATCCTGGCTCAAGAGAGAAATAATGGCTAGAGAAGGATGAAATATGAGTACGTGTGTGGGGGGGGTGTCTTCGCAGTGAAGCTGGGAAGCCCTGTGCTCTGGCTGCGTGCCTCCCTGTGACATGTGTTTGGTGACTTCCTTTCTTCTGAGCCTCTGTTTTCATACCTACAAAATGAGGGAGGTGGTCTAGATGTCCTCTGGGAGCCAAATTATGCCATGTGCTGACTAGGGCATCTCCTCGGGCCACTTCCAGGAGGGGAAGGCAGGACGATGCACTTCCTGCCCACAGGAACTCAGACCTGTGCAGGCCACCTGCCCTCCTCACTGCACTGAGAACACGGTTCTCTGGAGAAGCCAGACTCTTAGCTAAGTCCCTCTTTTTTCTGGCTCTGACACATACATGAGCAGCAGAAGGTCAGGAGTATGCAAAACGCAGAAGCTACTGCAGACGGGCAGTGAGCAGCGGTTAGCCACCACAGACAGACCCACAGACAGATGGCTAGCTGCCAAGTTTGGCCCGAGGTTATTTCACATTGTACTGAGATCCTGATGCTAACTCTGGGCTAGAGCTACTACAATTAGCTGGCTAGATGGTTATCTTTTAAATGGGCCTTTGCCTCTTTAACCCCTGGTTTTATTTTCTAAGTTACCTGTCACTGTATGAACAGATTAAAGGCGGCTCATCCTAAGCATTAGAATACAAACAAAGCCTTGGGGGTTGGGGGGCTGTAGGTGGCCTGCTTGAGAAACCTT
>NDGM011089267.1:0-22492 GCA_002564305.1 Octomys mimax
GATGGCTCAGTAGAATAAGCGCTTGCCTGGCAAGCGCAAGAGCCTGAGTTCAATCCCTGGTTCTGGAAACAAACAAACAAACAAACAAGGAACCTCCGCCCTTGTGCTTGCCTGTGCTTGCCTAAGCAGGTTCTTAGTCCACTGAGCAATCTCACCAGCCCTACATTATCTCTTACAATATCATCATTATATCAAGTTAGATGTGTTTTTTTTTAATAAATAAAGAGCTTTCTGCCCCCTCACTGATTTAATCTAACGATGCATCAAATAAACATTTATCTTAAAAATCAATGCTAAAAGTCCATTTTTAAAGACGTTTTGTACTGAGGCAATGGAAAAAAAAATATCTTCCTATAGGTTCAATTCAAGAAAATGTACAGGCAAATCTTGCCTTTGTTCTGACTTATAATTTGCATGTTTCTCTCCAGTAAGAGGCTTACTCGGGTGGGCCAGATAGCTCAACAGACTAAACCACCTGCTTAGGCAGGCTCAGTGACCAAGGTTCAATCCCAGATACCATGCTGGCTCCAGCCCCGGGACACACTGGGAGTGCAAATGAGATTGGGCATTGTGGTGTGCACCTGTAATCTCAGCTCTTGGGAGGCTGAAAATAGGAGGATCACGAGGAGTCTGATCTGTGTAGTGAGATCCTGTACTAAGTACAAAAAAAGGCAGACTCACTGTGCTTGGTAAACTTACTGGATTTACCAGGTTCTTTCTACTCTCTTGGAATCACGCACTGTCTACCCAGAAAAATTTCCCCACAATACGCATTTGCAAATATGTAGAATATCACAGAGGAATCGCACTCTCCACGGGAAGTAAATACCTTGATGCCAAATAGTCATTTATTGAGCAGCTGAGGTCACCTTGCAAAGGTTTCCAATTCTACAAGAACAATGATTAAGAATATTTGGCTACTGTGACTTACCTTATTTTATCCTATTTTTATGAATCACCTCTGAATTTAAGATGGCACTTGGATGGTGTTGACTTAAGCTCAAGAGCCACAAAAATATTTATAGCTTGTTTCGGTTCAGTTCACAGAGATACTCCTTACTGCTAAGAATTTACAAGTTTGGTTGTTCACGGAGAGAAAATCTAAAGACACACCAGTCCCACTGCATTCAACGGAGTTTAAATCTTGCAGTGCAGAGGCCTTTCCTGCACTCCTGCTCGCTCCTTAGTGACCAAGACGGAGGAGGCTAACAGCTACATCTCCAGAAACAGAACAGAGTACCATGAATATAAGTCTAAGTTCAGAGTTACTTGTTTATATATTTACTTATTTATTATATGTTTTGGTCTCATTGCTCAGCACAGACTCTTAAAGATCCTCCTGTTTTCAGCCTCCCCACTTGTGGGATTACAGGCATGCACCACACACCTGGACTCAGTGGTCGGTTCAGAGTGCCCAAGGGCAGGGCCAGCAAGGCCTGTGGTGCAGGGATTGAACCCTGGCCTCTGCGCTTGCCTAAGCAGATACTTCCTCTGCAGAGCTATCTTGCCGGCCCCCTGGAGTTACATATGTGCTTTCCCTTTCCTTCCCTTGTCTTCTTCTCTCCCTCCTCTCCTTCCTTCCATCCTCTCTTCCTTCTCCTCATTCATTCTCTCCCTTTCTCTTCCTTCTTCCCTTCCTTTCCCACTCCTCCCCTCCAGCTTACTCCTCTCCCCGATCTTCTCTTCCTTCCTTTCCTTTCCCTTTTTTCTTCCTTTTCTTTCTTCTTTCCCTCCTCCTTGCATTCCTTTCCATCCAGATTTTGAAATCTGTCTGAATACTGAAAAAGGACTAAGGCCTTGTATATGGCTTCATGAAGTTGATTTTTAAATACAATAGATACAAATACATAATTGTTGTAAAATATAGTAAATATAATATACACTGAAGTGTGGCAAGAGGATGGGTTGTGATATGTACTTCTATTTATAATGATGTTTTCATTCTTGTTATGCTAAAGATAATCTCAGAGCCTTCAAATACACTAGGAAGCACTGTACCACTGAGCTACCCCCCACTTTGGAACAGTTTCTACCTAGCTAATCCAGGTAAGAGAGATTGTTCATAATTAGAAGAATTTGCACCAGAGAAAGGACAGCTGGCTACTTCTGAACAGTAGTAAGAAATGTTCAGAAATTCTTGCTATGACCACTGGCACGGAATGCAAAGCCATTAATCACAGAAAAATAGGCCTGGCAATGCACACTCAATACTGTTAGTTTTTTATTAACTTTGTGTCTGTACACAAACACATTTCACCAGGAGTGGGAGAGTCCATAGCTTTGCATTCTGTTCGATGCATGAAATGAATCTTCTGCCTGGTGACTGATAGGAGTTATATTGATTTAGCTAGGCTCTGATCCTGAGGAGTTTCAGATCTTGCCGTTCTGCAAATTTCATCTGCTAATTTTCCGTAGGTGAAAAAAAAAACTCTTTGGGTGGGATTTTTGGGGGCTTGTAGGCTAATACTTTTTTCTTTCATTCTTTAAAGGGAGTATTAAGGATATAAATCTTTTTTATTTTTATTAATGGCAATGTAGGCTATTTCTGATCCTACAAGGAAACAACTCCAAATGTACCTTCTGAATAATAAAATAACCACCTTTTGTTTATATTAAACTTGCTTTCCTTCAAGACTCCACAGTGGATCAGAAATCCTATGGTGCTGCTTTTTCCTTGTTTTCCTCCATGTCTGAGAGAAGCATATTTAAACAGTAAGTTGGCTTGGTCCTGGCAAGTGATGGTGCTGGTTAGCTTGAGGATGACAGCAAGGGTTTGTGCCAGAGACGTGCATTTCTATGCTTCGCAAAGGAAGGGCCTCTAAGAAGAGCACGGAAGTCTGACTCATGTTTACTTAGCTTTTCATGTTCCACAGGGCTGGAAGCCAGTGGACAAGGGAGGCATAAGTCACAGCAAAGGTTCATAGCATGAGCTGCCCTCCACAAACTGTGCTAACTATGTGGATATGGTCACTAGCACTATTCTTGCTTCCCATATCAGTGTTTCCCAGGTGCAATGCCTTCAGGCTTTCTATGGAGCTACATGGCAATAAACCCATAGAATTTAGACATGTCCTAGGCAGAAAGGTCCTCAGCACACCTAACTTATCAAGTCCGGTCACTTAGCAACACAATGCACTGTAGAGTGTCCTTGTGGACACCTCTGAGGAAGAGCCACTGGAATCTGAGCAACAGTTTTTGACCAGCAATGAACTGCAGAACCATGACCTTGGAAAAGACCAAAACTCTCTACATGTGGGCACTTTCACCACTGTCGATATTAAAAAGAAAGATAGCTCAGTAGAATAAGCACTTGCCTGGCAAGTGCAAGGGTCTGAGTTGAATCCCTGGATCTGTGCAAAAAAAAAAAAAAAAGTCAGATTATTTTATGTTGTTTGTAAGCAATAACGTTTCAATCCAAATGCATTTGATATCATGCCCTGACAACTGTGTACTGTTTTATAACTGTATTGTGTACTCTTGTATGCTCTTTTTGAGAATGATGCTTAGATCTAATAGAATGAGGTACATTTTCTTACCTCCCTACAAGCACTGGATATACTTCATCATCTTCTTATGAGCCACCTCATCAGCCTGACTTCTCTCACTAATAGAGCCTGACCACAGGATCATTCAGAAATTCCACATACACAAATTTCCCATCTTACATTGCAATAAGCTCTAGCCATATCAGATGACAAACCTAAACAAAGAGACCCATTAAGAGTTCTCGCAGGTTTTTAAAAATCTTTTTCTCAATCACAATAGTTTTTTTTTTTTTTNTTTTGTCCTGACAGTCCTCTTTTCCCTCAGCTCCACACCTGTCTAACCATGGGATGAAAATTACACGAGCCTGACACAACAGTCTTTATGATAAATGGGAAGCCACTTCGATGGAGATGAGGAACTTCAATTATGAAAACTTGTCATTAATATTTAATGACATATTTGGACTATTGGACAAGCTCTAAAACTCTGTTATGTGGACTTTTATTATGCAAAGTCATTGAATGATTTAATTTTACACCACTGTCAATCTTTTGGGGTAATTCCACCTGAGCTCATTTATAATTCTTGTAGATAACCAGCTCTAGAGCAGTGTCATTCATCATGTGGCCTCAGGAACTGCAGCGGCACTACCGTTCCTTCAGAACCAATCATATTGCAGATTCTGATGTCACATTTGCACTTCCACAAGCAGGATCACTTGTGATGCAGAAGGAAAGCAGAAATCCACATTTGAATAAACTTTCCAGGTGTTCCTTTCACCTGCAAGAAATGGTACTTGAAGAATGCGTTTTAGTTTTATACTGCTTTCTCTGTGAAGGGTACACGCTTCAGCATATGAAATCTACCAAAAGAAGCTGAATGGAGCTAAAACAAGGCTTTGCTGAGAGGAGGAATATGGAGAAGGCATTTGTAGCAGGGTACAGGGAAAAAGATTAGTGGAAATGTGCTTAGAAAGACAAGTTAGGCAGTGTGGGAAACAGGTGCAAATCATGACGGTCTCTTGTGGGGGTTAATCAGGCATAGTGATCGACTGCACTGAAGGATGCTCAGCCAGCTTTACCAGCTAGCAGATGAGTCTCCAGAGAGGTTTTGGGAGCAGGTGAGAATGCCCATCAGTAGACTGAGGTAGATCTATGTTCTCCAGCTTAGGTGAATGTTATCTAATCTACTGGCCACCTCGACAGAATGCAAACATTGAGGAAGGGTGGTTCTATTTTTTTTCCCTTCTGAGATAAGCCATTCAAATTCTTGTGTGTTCCTCTTTTGCCAGTGTTCATCTTGGACTGAATTATACCACCAGCCTCCCTCATTCTCCAGGTGCAGACAGGAGCTCGTGGGGCCTGACAAAGCGCAGCACCAGGTGGGACAATTGTCACTGTCTGGATTTTTATCCAATTGTTTTATTTCTCTAGCTAATTCTCAAACTTAATAAAAGTGTTAAATTTCTCACCTGACCATATCACATAGTCACTAATCTCTGCTGTGTTTGCTAGCTGGTGTCTATAGGACTTCATTGTATATTTGACACAGAGTTTGAAGTAAAACATGACATGAACATACATGTATGCACTGAAACGTGTACACATGCAAATACACATGCATACATACACACACGCACACACACACCACAAACACACGTAAACACACTCAACTCAGTCCCAAATCTATAGTCTGGACTCAATTCAAGGTCTAGCATTTCCATGTTCTGGCAGTTTTAAGTTTTGGCATCTCCACATTCTATGATTTAGCAGCATCAAGTTCTTAGATTCACTTTTCTTGGTGGAAAACGGGAGACGCTACCACATTAGTGGAAGAATTACTATAAATATTCTTTGTAAAAGACAAAATGAACATGAACAGTGAATGAATGGTAGCAAGTTTTCTTTCTTTCTTGCTTCAGCTTCTTCCTCTGTTCTGCTTTCTCAGGAAAATATTTGAATTATTTGAATACATAAAGAGAGACCCCATAAGATGGTGCTCAACACACAAATGTCTTATTATTTTTTAAGAAATCCAAAGAAGAAAGAATTACTCTGAAGTAGTTACTTTGGTGAAGAGGGGCAAACAGGGAATACATGAAAAGATCAGAGAGGAAAGCATTACCCAGCAATTAGAGAGAGAGAAGGAAAAAGGGAGGGAAATTTAGCACATGGGGAATACGTGTTAACAGACGGAGATGCATACTTTCGAGAATCAAAGCAATTTACAAAGTGCCAAATGCGGCGAGCAACTCCGCGCGGCACCTAGTGCTCTGCCCTCGTCGTTATCTGCACTTTCCAGGAGCCAGCTTGTGTTCATTGTGCTGCAGGAGATGTCAAAAGACAACAGAGCTGGCTAGCAGTCTGGGATCCCTGCACAGGGCATGGCACGGGGAGGATAAGAACAGTGGCGTGCAGAGCAGGAGAACAGGAGCTGCAAGCAGGACTCAGCAGGACAGGGAAGCCTCCAAGCATCCCAAGCAGGCACGGAGGACCTCAGAGAGGGCTTTGTGCTACTGGAAGCGGGACATTCATGTTGTGATGCCCAATGATGAGACAGAGATGAAAAACTACTCTTGAAAGTGAAAATGAGAGCTCTTAATTTTCAGAAATGAAAATACCATCGTTTCTGATACAACAATGAGCATATGAGTTTAAATGTGAAATGAACATTGGAATCCTACCCAAAACTTTCACAGTATTGCAGAATTTGGTAAATATCAGCCTCGTCAGTATTACCTCCTTTATACCATGAGATTGTATTGTAGAAAAGAACAGAGATTTCAGTTTGCAGTTAATTTTATGTGATTTTGATGATGTGCTTTGGTCTGAGAAAGAAGTTTCCACTCACTGCATATCTCATAGCAAAAAGGTTCCCATCAGTCTAGAAGGTTGTGTGACCCTGAAGGTTGTAAGCCTTTATTTAGCCACCACTCAAGATGTTTTAAATGGGTACTTTTTTTCCTTTAATTTTCAGCATGTCAAGTACGTGTTTTACACTGCTACAATATTAAGCAGGCAGTTTGTCATAATATGTGCCATTCTTATTTGAAACATAGGCATATCCAGTATAGATTAGGGATGTATGTTGACACAGATTAATGGAATAGCCAAGGTTGAAAATATAAATGGTCATGTTTGAGAGATCCAGGTGATGTAGGAAGTACTTATTAATCAAGTTGGACATCAGCAGCAGTGGATGACATTGCAGCTGGCAGGGGTCACCTATGACATGAGCAGGAGAGTTTCTTGGCTTCTGTTCCTAGCTTTCTGTGTAGGAGCCTGGGAAATTCATACCTCATCTTGCAGCACCCACGGTGCATCCTCCAGTGACTCAACAGACACGGAATTTTTATCATGATCATCATTGTCATCTTCATCTTCATCATCACCATCATCATCATCATCAATATAACTCAATGAATATACAGAGGAATGTCTAATGTCTGTAGATATTGAAGCTAAATCTTTAAATGCCTTGTCTCAGGTTTTCTTAGCTCACGATACACAATTCTGTGATATCATAAATTTCATAGCCTGCATATTGGTCTTCACATCACGATTTGGTTTAGTTTTAGATCAAATAATAATCAAAGTTGAGAAAACAGAAAAAGAAAACTAACTGGAAATGTCACGCTATACTCAATATTTTGTTTACTTTCTTTTCTGTTACTTTGCACTTCACTTGCCTCTTGGTTTTTCAAAGAAGGGACAAATTACTCTAGATCAGTTTAAAGTAAAAAGAAGTACAGTTGCAAGAAAGTAAATTTTTTAAACTTCAGTGTTCTTGATATTAGAGCTGAGCTAAAAGATGTCATCACTATATTAGCTATTTTATTTCCAAGTAAGAAAGGAGTGAAGAAAATAGAACACTCTATGCACCTAGGGAACTTGTCTTTGAAGCCTTATAGATTGAGTAGATGTGTACTTATTGATATGCATATTCATTTGTAGGCAGCCAGAGAGACATGGCTGGTTACCTGAAAAATCACATGAGCCCAGGCCATTTGAAGCCATCAGACATGAAGGTGATGAAGCTTCTGCCTGGAGATTTTCTTTTGAGTTTAAATTATCTGTAGAGATCCTGTGATTATAAAAGCCATATTTGCTCTATGAGTATCACTTCCCACTTTTTTCTGATTTATTTCCTAAAGTCTTAAGAAAATGAATGCTGTTTGTCCCATGATTCACTTATGCAAAAACCACAGTGGAGTGTAGTCCTGCATGTAAACTTTTAAGAAATATAGTCATTTGAAGTATCAGAATAAAAATAAACTTGAATATGTGATTATATAAGAATGATTTACTACACTGCCCTTATTTTAAATTCTCCTATACAGGCCCTTATTCAACTCACAGATACGTATTTCTAAAAAATAAAAAATGTAATCCAAATTCAAATGAGCTAATGACTGTACAGAAAAAAATGTAAGATTTTGTTTCTTAAACAGAAAGAAGAATGTTCTTATAAGAACATCACCTAGATAAACATGTGTGAAGATATAACTTGAGTTGGTTTTCACATCTGAGAGAAAAAGAAACTAGGACCTTCAGCTGTGCTCTTAGAACCCCAAGCTAGGATAGAAGGACTGCTAATTTGCAGAAAATAGAAGAGCCATCACTGATGCATGGTTGTTATGCTGTTTCTTAACAAAGCGTAGTTAAATAAAATGTTCAACTCTCTGCTAGTCCTAAAATGATCACATTGTGGTTTGGCTCCTGTGTCCATCTCTCCCTCTAAGAATTTAAAGCCAAAAGTTTCAGTTGACACACACATTAGTAGAGCCAAAAATGCCCCTCTCCAACCCTATTCTTTGCTTTGTTAGTTGCCTGGGTTAGCATTCCTGTTGCAGTTCAGGTGGCCTCTGTCTCCTAAAGAAAGACAATCAAGGTCTCTGTCTCTGTGCTTCCCCTTTGTAGCCCCATGAAGCCCTCTCTCCCTGGGATTTTGGAGCCTTACATTGAGAGGAACAATTTACTACTAGTCAGTGCCCTTCCAAAATTAGATAAATCTGCGTCTAAAGCTTGAGTATTGTTTCAGTGATTGTGCTTGCCATGGCAGCAGTGTCAGTGTGTGTTATGGGGACCGCCAAAGTGGCCCCCAAAGCTGCATGGGTTTGTAAGATGAGTGAATTATAAAAGGTGCAGCTGGCTTGCTGTGAAGAGGGAGGCCTCAGTCAGAGGAGTAAGTCCTGATCTGGAAGGGGTGCTGTGACCCGGAAGGGTTTAATCTCTCATCTGGCTGCCTTTCTTTCCTCTCTGCTTCCATGATGTAAGCAGCTATTCCTCCACCATACACCCTGCACACACTGTCCTGACATGGAGCCAGTGCACTATGGAAGGAAAAGTGACTCCCTCTATCCTTTTGTCTTTTAAGTCGCATGTGTTTGATACTTTGTCCCAGAGACAATAATGTATACGGGACAAAGACTAAGACAATGTATATGTTGTGTACGAATTTGTGTGTGTGTTGCAGGTGGTTTAGACAAACGCTTGTTAATAATAGAAGTTTATCTTTAGTTTGGTTAATTTTTCTTTTCTTTTCTTTGCTTTGCTTTGTTTTGTTTTGTTTTGCTTCCTAGTCATTTAATTTACAAACGTTTAGGACTAAGTACTTTTTCAAGAATTTCAGGCTTTGCTAACTTGTATCACAGACAATGAAAAAATAATCTGCTGCTCTACTTTTATTTGTTTAAGGGGATCACCAACTGGAATGAGGGAAATTACAAAAGAAGGAAAGGAAATATATATATATATATATATATATATATATATATATATGTATTAGAATAACTTAGACAATTGCACTACTGTTTCCTGCTGCCCTATTGAAAGGAGCAGTTATTGCTTTTGTTTTTCTTGCACCTTTTTAGTTTCTTCTAAAATTTTTGACCAACTGTATATGTTTATATCTGATAACCTGAACAACCACTTTGGAAACAACAATATTCAATATAACAACGATTGTTGAATTCCTATCACTTCATTTAGTGAACTTTTTACTGTTTCCTTTTTTTATTTTTTTTTCTTTCTTTCTTTCCTTTTTTATTTATTTATTTATTTGCGTTACCGGGGTTTGAACTCAGGACCCTGCACTTGCCAGGCAAGCTATTTACATTTTCTAATGTTTTTATTCTCTCTTAAAAAGTTGGTTAAATTTCATACTTGTATTAATTTTAAAGTGTCAATTAGTTCACAAATCTATTTATATTTTTTTTCTAATAACTCAAATTACCTTCACATACCTCATCACCATGTGGCTGTCCCCAAGGGAATGAGCTTAGTTAGAGGCATCAGAGTATTTGGTGAATCACTCCTCGTTCACGCTCAGTGAATTCCCCAAAACTTCCTGTGTCTATGACAGGTATAATCAAACATACAGTAAATATATTCGTTTAAAAAGTAATACAGTAAACACACCTGCCATTAGAATCCTCGAGGCACTTCCCCTCCTTTCAGATCTGCTCTCTTCCTTTCCCCACTTTCTGAGGTGGTTCTCCAAGTCCTTTCGCGAGTTTTCAACCACACCACCTTCACTGCTTCAGTGTCTTGCATTGACCCAGCATGTTTAACCTTTACGGACATTCTGACTTAGAGAGCAGAAGCGTCCCAGTGATCCAGAGCGCACGGTGCACAAGGACTCGTTGGGTGAGTTCCGGGTCCCCAGCTCCATTGCATGGCACTTAGCAGCATTCGACACATTTTTATCACTATCGCTAAAGAATTGCTCCAGGGAGTGCTGAGAATGACAGCATATGTTTTCTCAAAGTGAGGGGAAACATTTTCATGTTAATAATGACAATGCGCCTTTTCGTTACTTTATTGGTACTTTTGTGCAATGCACATCATTTGCGTTCTTGTGTGGAGTGGAAGCAGGCGCAAACCACACCTCCATTCCTGTCTCCATCTCCAGCTCACCCTTCCTCCCCACTTTCTAGCTCCTGATCCCCTGCCCTTTTGAGAAAGGTCTCCCTATTTCCTGTTCCCTATCTCTAAATTTTCTCTTTATTTATACTTTGAATTTCTCATGTAAGAGAAATCATGTGATAATAAACTTGCGTGTGTGACTGACTTCACTTAAATTTATGGTCTCAAGGTAGATTCATTCCTAAAACTGGTTCATGTTTATCCATCTTTAAGGCAGAATAATGCTTCACTGTACAAATATATTCCTCTATCCATTCCTCTGTTTATGAACATGCCCAAGGTTTACCTATTATTAATTGTGCTGCTATCCACATCATTCTCTTACTTTTAGTGTTATGAATTAAAAAATTTGAATATACATTTGATCTCTTCTTGTAGTCCATTAATATTTTAGATCCCTGTTCTGAAATCTCCTAGGTGTCATGTTATTTTGACTCCACATCTCCCTCCCCCCCCACATTATCAGATTTGCTGTGATTTCTATGTTGAACCACCAAGTATCAAGTATGTTCCTCAGGAAAGGAGCTCACCAGACTGGCCAGAGGGGCTTAGGCCTCAAGGGTCTAGCTGGATGGGAATCACTGACAGTCTATAATGACACAGAGACTGGGGAGAACAATTTTTCCCAGTATCTGATGGAGACAGATGACTGATAATTAGATGTGAGACTAAGGATTGTTTTTAAAGAATAAAGGACATACTCTCTACATGTGTCCCTGAAAATCCTGTTCTCCTTCACTCTCACTTCCAGGATTTTGACCTCAGAGTGAGGCATCAGTCTTTGCCCTCCAGATGTTTTCAGTATCTTTCAGGGTCTGTCCTCGTCTGGCCTGTGCAGCAAAAAAAATCTATGTTTTAATTTTACCAGCCAAGTAAATGCACATGCTTGTATATGTCCCATCCCCAAAATACAGTGGCTGGACTTGACCTTTCTCTATTTAATGAACCATGATACAAAGGTCATCTGCATTCAATAGAGCTCATATTTCTAGCCTTGCAGTCTAATCCTTTCCTGGACTTCCATTAGGTGGTGCTTCCTCTTCTCCCTCTGTGGAGCTGTAGTATTTAATATGGTTGATTCTAAGGCAAGCAAGGGAAGAAGGCACGCCCAAGGCTGGTGCCCGCATTGCCTCAGAGCACAAGACTTCATCTTACTTGCTCATGTCCACACCGTCTGAACCGAAGGCCTCCTGGAGGGCACATGTAATCTCTGTTCCGACAGATTCCAAATACATGGCCCTCGGCCAGATGGTTCTTCATCACAGCTGTTGTCTCGCTTTCCATTTGTTTCTTAGACTCTTCATGCCCTACATAAAACATTTTTGTGTTTGTATTCTTCCATCGGCAAAAATCACTTTCTCATCTCTCAGCCAAAACACAGTAATTTCTGTTTTTATGCTTAGTTTTCAATCTATCAATAGTCTCTTTCGATTTTAGCTGCAAAATTGGTTTCAAATGCACCTCCATCATTTAACTTGTCTACCTACACTCTGAACCACCTAAAGGAGAGCTAGGCCTTCTGCTCACTGAGGTTCTTTCCTCAAAATTTCTTTACAAGTATTCTAGATTTTTTTCAATGTTAGTCCAGCTGGATTATAATCTAAATAATGGCCTTAGATGACAGTGTAATACACTTGGGATAAAATCCAAGTTGTTTGCACTGATATTGGACTTGGCAAATGGCTTTTCTCCATCTCCTTTCACTCAACACTTCCTCCAGCTGACAAAACTTTACCCAAAAGAATGTTCAAGAAATCTCAAAATAACACCTCTTTCTTTGGCTCAAGGTCTATGCAGGGCTGTTCCTGTATCTGGGAATTTTGGCTGCATATATGTGTGGCTACTTCTCTCCCATGCTCCCATGCTGAAGGTAACACAGTGGATACACGACCTCATCCACGTTGTAACCTCTATGGTAGTGCTCTTCTTGTCCATCATGGGTTCATCAACATTCTGGGAAGAAATTCTTAGAATTTCCTTTTTTTTTTTTTTTTTGTGAAACCGGGGATTGAACTCAGGCCTTTGCGCTTGCCAGCGAAGTGCTTATTCCACTGAGCCATCTCTCCAGCCCCACAACTTACTTTTATCCCCACCATTTCCATTCTTCATATCCACAGAACACATATAAGCAAGGATTCCATTCCTTCATGCTTATATTCTGTAGCTCCTATATTTGATTTCAGAGACACGCCTTTTTGTCTTTCTGTGATTTTATTCCAAGCACTTCGGAGAGTCTGTGCCCTATTGGAGGTACACGGTAATTTTCAATAAATAACACAATTGAAAACAAAGGATGAATATGCTATTACAAACTAATGAGAAGTGTGAATAAAAGATTGAATTCTGAATGTATCGTTGTTTGCTCATGGAGGAAATTACAGTGAGTTCAAACAAAAAGAGTCTCTCTTCTCATTTTCTTAAGATTTTTGTCTGAGATTGTCCTGTAAAACTGTTAACTGCTCATAGCCTATTATTTTCAAACTTACAGAAAATATTACGGCACTAGTGACATAGTCATGCAGTATGCCTGTATGTCTAGGAATTTTTTACGTCTTTATCTTGTATTATGAACAACTGCTTCAACAATAGCAATTCACAGTGCGCTGAACATTGTTGCTCTCCTGCAATCTTGTTTTAAAGGTTTTTTTTTTTCATTTTTTTCGTTGTTTATTTTTCTCTTTAAATTAGTGCTATATAGAGACCACTTTAAATGCAAATATTTTTGACGAAGCTTTAAAGTCACAGAGAATACAAAAAATGATGCAAACTGAAATAAAATCAAACCTTATAAATCAAATGGTAAAACTAGGGCCAGGAGGTAGATCAGTGGCATAAATGCCTGCTTGACAAGCACAAGGTCCTGAGTTCAATCCCAGACACAGAAAAAAAAAGAAAAACATAACAAAGCACAAAATAACAGCTGCAAACATCAAGTAGATCCCATTTGTACTATTTCCAGGGAAATTTCTGTGTCTCTTTAGCCTTTAAAATATTTTCATCATTTTATTCATAATTTAATTATTTATGCATAAAATGCATCCAAATGAAGAATTAATGCTAATAATTGCATTCACTTGTGTTGAGGTAATAAGTTAGTAGAGTAAAAAATGTACTTCTGTTGTGTTTTAAACATACAGCCAGAAGGCATGACATGTGCTGGTGGAGAGCACTGATTTTTGTAGCTAGAAACATTATCATGAGAAAATGAAGCTAATGTAAAATAACGCCATTACATGTGTGAAGGCATTAATGCTGAGCTATGCTGCTTCTCGTAGTACACGTAACATTATGGTGAGCTGTAAAAGGCACGTTTCGGTTGTGTTTCCTTCATTGCAAACTTGCTTTTAGAAGTTCACTGGATGCCGCAGCCACATCATGCTCTTGCCTTTTTAATTTTGTTTCTTTTGGAGACTAATCTTGCCGTGCTGACCTGGCCAGCCTTAAACTTGAAATTCTCCTGCTTCGCTTCCACAAGTACGTAGGATTTCAGGTGTGATCCAACACACTGAGCTTAAAATCTCACATTCTTGACAGGGAAACTGCTACTTGCATTCTAGGTAGTTGTAGCAACTACTTATAATTTCTTTATATTTTGCCAGAATTCAGGAGGTTTTTATTTTTTTCCTCTGTACTTCTTGAAATCCATATGAAGCTCTGTTTTGAAGCCTTATTTCTACAAAATACAGCATTTTTTTTATTTCTAAAAATTTTGGGAAGTGGTAGAATTATGCTAAACTTAGAAGACGCTTATGCATGAGTGGATCATAGCAAACATCAACAAACTAAGGAAAAAGTACCCTTTTCAGTACCTACGAATGTTAATATGACAGAATCAGAAACAATTTTCATGACAAAATTTCACCAGAAAACTATAAAAGGCATGTTATCTAAGTTATTTTTCTATTTAAGTTAGTTTCACAACTCGTGTGATAAGAATTTTCCTGTGCTGTCACAAACCTATTATCTGATTTTTTGATTTTTCTTGTGAACACTGGTCCTATGAATCATGATCCATATCCCACATTTGATTAAAGCAGCTGTAGTTGGCTGTCCACGGGGTACCTCTCTGCTACTTAACATTGGGGAGTCAATCAGGACAGACAGAACACGGAACAAGTGATTTATAAAGATGTAACAATTTCCAATATCATGGCTTTGAGCCAGGAGTGGTAGTACACACCTGTAAACTCAGAACTCGGGAGGCTGAGGCAGGAGAAGCCCTGGGAATATAAAGACAGCCTCAGCTATATAGTGAGACTCTGTCTCAAAAAATAAAATAAAATAATTTTTAAATTCCCTGCAACTACACAAATGTTTCTAAATTGATATTCTTTTGATTTTGTTTATGAGATTCTTGTCAGAGGAAGACTCTATGCTCCATGTGAACCCTAAGCTACCTCAAATTCTAAAATTCATATAGCAGAATGCAAAACCTGCTTTACCTTCTTATCTATGTTTTAGTGAGCAAAGCCAGTTTTGTGAGTCCTGAGTGATTCTACTGAATATATGAGAAAAATAAAGAAGAAACAATACTTATTTGAAAAATCACGATGTTATTTAAAGGTTTTTCATGCAATTTAGAAAGGTTGAGAGGATTTTATTCACACCTTACTTAATACAAATGTTTTGTGATTTATATTGAATTAGAGATGAGTGTGTTGATTTTTTTTTAAACAGTAGTGAGGATTTCTAGGCTGAAATATTGAACTACAACCCAGTCACTGACATATTTGTATGGCAATTTCCCTAGATGACACCTCTGGTTGGGTGGCGACTTCCCTGATAGGGAACCTGGCAGTGCTCCATGTTTTCAAGATAAAATTCCTCCTGTCCTATACACCATGATCAAAAATCATCAGGCTGCTTAGAGCACACAGTGAGCGTGTGTGTGTGTGTGTGTGTGTGTGTGTGTGTTTATTGTACCTTAACAGGCTTTATTTCTAAAACCATATGCATTCTAATAAGTTTTATGTTTTAGAATTCCTTCCCATTGGGAAAAATAAAGAATATTCAGTAAGCCTGTATTTATAAATGTGAGGGTTACATCTCTTTTGAACATAAAATTACTTCTGTGTTGATTGTGCATTGAAGACATACTATTTGGATACAATGTCGCACTTTACCACCTAAGAAGTTCATGGCTCTGTATATTTCTAACTAAAATCAGAGATTTCAGTCATAAGCAGAAAGAGCAAACTCAACTTCTGATGTTGTCACTGGTCTTGAGCCCCCACAGGCCACATTGGGGACATCAGTAGAGGAGGTGACAGGAGTATTACCCTCCTGCTCCTCGGCTCAAGGAAAACCTTGAGCCCCTGTTCAGTGTAGACTAAACTCAAAACCCCCTTCTTATTTATTAATTTATTTATTTGGTACAGGATCTCACTACACAGGTGAGACTCACAGTCATCCTCCTGTCTCAGCATCCCAGCACTGGAATCACAGGCATGCACCACCATGCCCGGTTGCATGGCTCACCGGGGGTGCTGGAGCCCGCACAGCATGCAGTACCGGGGACTGAACCCAGGCCTTTGCGCTTGCCACACAGGCACGTCGACTGCTGAGCTATCTCGCCAGCCCCTCAACTTCCTCTTCTACATGAGTCCCCGGTATTTTCCTATCATTATCATATTAGACAGAAATGGAGGAAATTTAAAGAATATTGTAAAAGAGAAAAAAAAATTGGCATTTTAAGGAAATAAAATCAAAAGTTTGCTTTTGCTGGGAGTGAAAAAAAAAAAAAAAAACCAAGGCCATGTACATATATTGATAGGATTCTTCCCAAGAATTTAGAATCAGTTTGTGTAGTTCAAAGGGATGTAACATGGCCGGGGAGGCAGCTCAGTGACATAAGCACCTGATTTGTATGCTCAAGGTCCCAGCTGGACCTCAGTGTTGCAAAACAGCCAAAGCAAAGGGACACAACTTAGCCTCTATTGGCTTCTTGGGAGTTGGCCTTTGAGGGTCTGTTTAAAGTGGGATTGTAACAAAATCCAAAACAGAGAAGCAAAGCTGTTTTTTAAAAGTGAATATTGTTATGGGAAGCTATTTAAGAGATCTCATGCTGGGAAAAGCTGGAATAAGATCTTGCAAAAGACATGTGGTTCCAAAATATAAAGCCTGATGTATAACATACATTAATTTATACCAAGTAAGCATTAATTGTGATTTTAAGCATGAATGAATAGGAGACTGACTAAGCACTGCAGAAAGGAAGTCTTCACAGAATTGGCATGGTCAGTGCAGTGAGCAGTCAGCTGGGCCTGGTGGGGCACAGCTGTAATCCCAGATCTCAGGATACGGAGGCTGGAGGACCGCTTAGCATTTGAGACCAGCCTGGACTAGAAAATGAGGTCAAGGCCAGCCTGAACAGGATAGTGAGACCCTAACTAAAAAAGACCAAAAAAAAAAAAAAAATGAGAGCACAGTGAGAAGTACCTATGCTCACAGAGCTGAGGAAACTGGGTCCTCATCCTGCCTAAGTCTCTCCTAGGCCAGTGTCTTAGGCTTCCTGCCAAGGGGATAAAAGTAAATATGCTGACTTCTCATATCATTTCTATGGATTTTTCTTAACATAGGAAAATGGGGGAAGAAAAAGTGGAGCCATGTTTTTAAAGCAAGAGATACAAGAAGAAAAAGTAGGAAAGAAAGGAAAATCCTAGAAATGAAGAAAGCAATGGGTTAGAAAGTATAATTTGAGATCCACAGTACAAGCCAGCTCTGAGGAACCGAAGAGTAAGCTAATACATGGAGGCAACCAAAAACGAAGGGAGAAGCTGAATGCAGAGATGGACAGGGAAGAGAGCATGCGAGTGACACTGGAGGGACGCTGGAATCTGTGGGTGCTAGTAGAGTCAGTCTCAGATTTCAGTGGCCAAGAAGGAGAGCGCATGACCCCTGGGGGGAGATGCCTCCTGGGAGGTGGGGCTCCAGGAGTGGGGCTGGCACCTGAGCCGTCTTGCTGGCCTCAGACTTCTTCATAAACAGCACAGCCAGAAACCATGAGTCAGTTCTACAGAATGATCAATGCCAGCTCTGAGTGCACAATAGAAAAAAGTCTGTGACCAGTGGCACTAGGCTTCTGAGCCGGGAGCAATGTCCCTCCCCTCTAGAGGACACCATGTCTAAGACACCATCTTGGAAGCAGAAACAGCACACATCTTGGTCTTCCTGTCCTGTGGAACTACGGTAAATGCTTATTCGCACAATAAATACCTATGTCAACTATTTGTAATGGCAACCCAAAGGAACTGAGGTAGATGGACAGAAGCCTGTGAGGGAGATGTAAGACTTAGAGGAGGTTACAATGGGGTGGTCGCTCCAACATGAAGGGCAAATTATATGGCCGTTTGTCCTGTGCCTGTCCTGTCCCCTGGATTCACCTCAGACCAGTGTGTTCTGTGCAAGACACTTCTAAGAGAACATTGGAAAATTTCACTTTCTCAATCTTTCTCATTCTTACTTAAGAATGATGGGATTCTGATAAAAACATGTGATTTTGAGGTCACAACGTGATCTGGATCATGTGACAAGAGACCTGAAGTCTAGAAGAAATGTCATGTAAAGATAGAATCTGTGTCTAGATTTATGTAAAAATGTATATGGGCAGAAGTACCTAATATAGATTGTTTGTGTGATGCTATGATCCCCCATAAACCATTCTAATATCTGAACAACTCACACGAAAATTTTAAGAACACACAATTCTTTGTTGTATGATATTTTCATGCAGTAGAGTAAATGAAATATGATGAACCACCACAGGGTGGGATTAGAAAGTCAACAAAAGCATGGATTCACAACAAGGAATTATAATGAAAACGTGAGATTCAAAAGCCATTATGAAGGAAATATTATTGGGGTGAACGTAGTGGAGTTCTTCATACGTGAGAGCAGTTTGAATTAATTTAAATGCACCCAGCATTAGGTTAACTTCTAAAAGTAGGAAACAGGGAGCAGCAGGTGTCTGACAGCTGAGCTCTACCATAATCATATCACCAGAGAAAGCTCAATTGTTCTTATGAACCATTTTATTAGAAAGAGATTTCGGATACCCAGGACTCCTGCAGAATCTTGTGTAGAGAAAAGGAAAAGGAGGAGAATAGTTAAACAAGAAAGGGAAATGAAAATCCAGAGGGCTAGTGGAAGCAGGAGCTGGAACAAGATAATTAGTCCTAAGAAAGACAATTATCCTCTACACCTGAAGTGAAACTCGCCTTCTTTTCCTGAATGTCTGTTTCATTAATTGAAGGGAAGCAGAGGGGAAGAAGCACTGGAGCACGCCTGTGTACCTGAGGGCAGGGACATATGGAGGCATCACAAAAATGCCTCAGTGACACTAAGGCTGTAACCTCAAGAGTTTGCTAATGCCCACTGCCCTCTGAGAGTTTCCCTAAAGCCAAAATACCACAAGTGTAGGTTTCTATTCTGGAATATGAAATGCAAGATGCTTTGAGTTGATTCAGAAGTCCTGGCATGTCTATAATTTTACTAAGCTACCAAGTCAGTTTTTAATAATTCCTCAATATTATGAATCAAGTTCTAATTTTAAAACATATGAAGACTTTGCGCTGAAAATACAGAATATTCTTAAAGTAAGTCTCTCTTGGTTTAAAGTAGATTATAGAATATAAATCAATATAAGAACAGGGATGAATGTAAAACTGTGTGGTTGAGCCATCTGCACTTTCCATGTTGCTTGTGCTGGAGGTGTGTACATTTGTATGAGCTAAGCGAAATGAAACAGAAATGCACATAGCCAAGCCTGGGGTCTCAGTTACTTTTCTCTCATTTCTGGGACAAAATACCTGACACCCCAAATTAAGGAAGGAAAGATTTATTTAGCTCACAGTTAGTGGAGGTTTCAGTCCATACTCGGCAAGCTCCGAGGCAGAGCGCCACATGGCAGAGAGCAGCAGTTCACGGTGGCAGAAAACAGCAAAGAGCAAAGGCAGAAAGGGAGGAGCAGGGAAGCAGTGGCAGGGGAAGCCTCTCTCCTCCTTATGTTGCCTTCAGGCTGTTTCCCCCAATGCAGGCGCAATACTCACATACATAATCCCAGTCGTACTCAGACCCATAACCCCAAACTTGGATTGTGAATTAATCACAAATAGTAGAACTTGCCTCAATGACCGAATAAGGCCTTGTGGGGACAACTAGACACAAATTTTAGCAACTGGAGATGTGAGGCTGAGTGTGTATTTCTTAAGTACAACTTTTTATTGTACTTTGAAATTAATGGTGGTTTTCTCAAATGCTAAAAGAGCAAAAGGAAGAACATAGGCTAAATTCAAATATTAGACAATTGTCTTTCATCAGTGAAAGGTGAATAAATGAGGCAAATGGCCATATATGTTCAGAAAAAATAATGATGAAATTCCTGCATCATGTATTATAGATGACAGAGCAACGTGACAGAAGTGAAGTGGGCATCGTTACATCACCTGCATGTCAGAAAACTTCACAATATCAAGAAGACAAGGAGCACACATGGGTGAAATAGGAAGTTATGAGGAACACACAGCTCTCCACACAAGAGAAGCCAGGCCCAGCTGGAGCAGGCAGGGAAGGCTGCAGTGAGGAGACTTGTAGGAAGTATTCCCTTGCCCCAGAGGATTGCAAACTGCCTGAATTGCAAATGTGTACCAAAAACAATAAGTTGATTGATAACAAAGTAAAAAGAAACAAAACAAAACAAAAACAATGAGTTCTGCTGATGCTAAGCCTGAAATAGAATGTTTGCAAATAGCTCATTTCAGTGTTGATGCCCTGGAACCCAGCTGGGGGTTGGGAGCAAGAAGGGGAAAAGAAGGGACAGAGGATAGTTGACTCAGAAAAATTATCACCATGCATAGCAAGAGGCCAATGTACCTGGAAATGGCAAACTGAACAGCTGGGAGTTGTCTTCCCAGACGGAATGGAGACCAGAGTCTGTGCTTCTCCCTAGAGCTTTTGTCTGTCCTGAGCTGAGGACTGTTCCTAGGACCCCACTTCCTGGTGTCCCTAGCATGCCATCCATGTACATGAGAATTAAGGATGCCCAGGGTGCGATAATAATCTACTGAAATATGAAAATATGTAATAACTGGAAGGGAGAAATTCACTGGACTCAGGAATGTGTGAAACACTGCATATGTATGGAAATTTTCACAGAAAGCCGAAGACAATTTGCAAAGGTATCTAAGAAAAAATGAAGGGAAATGCCAGACAGAATGTGATTAGAAAAGGAACAGCTAGAAAATCAGAGAGTTTGAAGTTTCTCCTGTAGGCAATTACAAGCAGCAGTTTTTGAGTAACAACACAGCCTTCAAAATTGATATTTAGTGACTGGGAGGAGAACATAATACAAGTGGAAAAGGTTAATGTGAGGCCCTTGGAAGGCGAAGGTGGCCATAGAAATTCAGAGAAGAAATGCAAAGGAAAAGTTCTAGGCTTGGCTAACAGATGAGTGTAGAGCAGAAGACAGCAGATGACTGCTATGTGGGAAATCCTCTAAGATCAATAACTGAGGAAAAGAACTTGTCTACTGAGTAGACAGAACAACAAATAGACAGTGGGCTCTGTTTTGATATTGTGTTTGCAATATGATTTGGAGTTCTTATTGCAGAGAGTGAAGTACGATACAGTGGGATTGATCACACAAGATCAATTATAGAAAGTGAGCTAAGATAGCTTTGATTAATGGTAAACACTAGATGTTGTTGGGTAGGTAATGTGTGAGTGTTTTAAGAACAAAAAGATGGACAGAAAAAGCACAACCAAATACATCCAGGTAAGGCAAGAGGTCTGTAGGCAGATCTGAGAGATAGAGCCTTAGGCCAGGTACTCTGAGCTTCCAGTAGGATATTCCAGGTAAAGGCTGAAGTGACATTTGGATTCTTTGCATATACTGGGTTATGGTTTGGATCTAGATGTCCCTGCTCTATGACCATGTCTTAAAAATTAGGAAATAAAAATAATGCATTATGTATATAGGAATTTCAGCAGTTATAAGACATAATTAAGAATTGGGAAGCTCAAGAGAAATACCTCCTGTGTCATGTCTTAATTTGTATACTTACTAACCTCCTAAGGCTTCTTCTGGGTGATGTCTGAAAATTTATAAATTGATGTTGAAAAGGCTGAATAATAGGTATTTTAGTTAACAGGCAGTCTTACACGTGGCTACCTCAGAGGTGACTGAGTCTAGAGTGTGTGGGATTAAGGGTGTGTGATTAGTAAATCAGTCCACCCGTAGTTTTGGGACAGTTCTGACTAGGATTAAGACTGGTGTGAGTGCCCTCACAGCCTATACCCAAGAGACAGAAAGCCCCCTGTCCCTCCCTCCTTTGTTGCTTTTGCTATGAACTGTTTGCCCTCTGTCATGTGCCAACCTGCCTTGGTACCAGCCAATTATGGGTTGAAACCTCTATAAGCTGTGAGCAAAATAAAACTTTCCACCGTAACACTGGATTTTGGGTATTTTGTCTCAACCAAATAAAAACCAACTAAGACTTCCTGCACCCCTAGTGTGTAAGCAATGGATGATCAGGTTATCCTACTTGCCTGTCAGTGGAGGAGCAAAGAGAGAAAATAGAAAGGAAAAAGGAAAAAAAACGGGAAAAGAAAGAGGGAGAGGATAAAATAAGAGATAAAGTGTTTGAAGCTGTGATCAGTGGTGTCCACAATAAATCCTTCCTTCTCCAGTTCGCAAAGTGAAGGGCACAGAGTTGCTAGGGCCTCTGGCAGAACAGAGGCAAAGCTCATTAATTTTACACTTTCTCAAGTTGCTCCCAGCTTCCCTCTGTTGCTTCTGTAACAGCACCAGACTTGCTTAAATGGCAAACGTGTCAGAAGGTTTTTAAATCTTTTTAAAAGACTGCTGCAGGGCCCCTCCTTCACAGAGAAGGACCAGCGCTGTGCTGAAAGACTGTATTCCTTGGAAATGCAGTTTCCATCCAACCTGGTCTTCCATGTATCTCAGCCCTGTTCTTGCCATCTCATTTTGTGCAAGGAGAATGGAATGATGGAGAATCATTAAACAATCTCTCTCTCTCTCTCTCTCTCTCTCTCTCTCTCTCTCTCTCTCTCTCTCTCTCTCT
>NDGM011089276.1:0-12705 GCA_002564305.1 Octomys mimax
AAAAAAAAAAAAAAAGAAAGAGAAATAAAAGGAACAATAAGGATAGGAAAAGAAGCAGTTAAATTATCATTATTCACAGGGGACATGATACTCAACACAGAAGACCCCAAAAATTTACCAGGAGAATTTTATTTTATTTAGTTTTAGAATTTTATATTTAAAAACCAAATTGAGTTGTGTAGCCAGATACAAAGTGAACACTCAAAAATAATTGTATTAATTTACACAAACAGAAAATTCATGGAGAGAGAAGGTAAGGAAATCACAGACTTCACATTAACCCTACCCAATGAAATACTTAGGACTCAGTCTAACAAAGGAAGTAGTAGGTCTGTATATTGAAAATTACTTTACTCTGTAACAGACCAAAGACAATATCAGAAAATGGAAAGATATCCCTCATTCATGGGTAGGAAGAACCAACATTGTGAAAATGACCATACTCCCAAAACTGTTACACAGATGTAATGCAATCCCAATCAAAATGCCATTAGCATACCTCACAAAACTAGACAAAACATTCTTAAAATTGATTTGAAGGAGAAGAGACCTAGTATACAACAATAATTCTGGGCAATAAGGCAAGGCAGAAGGCATCACAATCCTTGACTTAAAATTATACTGTTAAGCTGTTGTAACAAAAATAGCATGATATTAATGAAAAACTAGACCCATGGAACAGAGGAACATATTAGAAGATGACACAACTACAAAAGCTCTCAGTGATCTTATCTTTGACAAAGGGATCATACATTTTCACTGGAAAAAGACAACCTCTTTGATAAATGGTGCTGGAAAAACTGGCTATATATGTGCCAAAGACTAAAGCTGTGCACTAAACTAAAGTCAAAATGGATCAGCAATCTAAATATTAAAACAGAAACACTAAATATAATCAAGTAGAACTAAGTAGAAATCTTGAAGACATAGGTGTACACAAAAAGTTCATGAACAAAAGTCAAACTGCATGGAACATACTTCAAAGAATCAACAACTGGAATCTCATCTTATTAAAAAGCTTTTCATGGACTAGGCAAATAGGTTAGTCATATAAGCATCTTCCTGGCAAGCACAAGGACCTGCAATCAATCCCCGTACCAAAATAAGAAAGAAAGAAAATAAAAACAAGAAAGTGAAAATCTTTTGTGCATCCAAATAACTCACTAACAGTGAAAAAACAACTCACAGAGTGGGGAAAAATTTTAGCCAATTGACCCTCAGACAAAGGACTTCTATCTACAACATATAAAGAATTGGAAAAAGTTAGATCTCCCAAATTCAAAGACCCAATTGGAGAATGGGCATCTGTGATGAATACACAGTTCTCAGATGAAGAAATAGAAATAGCAAATAACTACTGAAAAAAATGTTCGACATCATTAGTCATTTGAGAAATACAAATTAAAATAACAGTGGGATTCCATCTCATCCCAGAAAGAATGCCTATCATCAAGAAATCAACCAAGAAGTAATGCTGGAGAGGCAGTGGGGAAAAAGGAACCTTTCTCCACGTTACTGGCAATGCCGATCAGTACCATGGAAGCCAATGTGGAAATTCCTCACAAGACTAGGATTAGAAGTTTCATTTGATCACCTATTTTTCTTCTAAGTATTTTCAAGAGGAATTAAAAATTCATATCAGAGTAATATATGTGTACCCAAGTTTATAGCAGCACAATTTGTAATAGCTAGACATTGGAAACATCCCATATGTGCATGAACTGAGGAATGGATAAAGAAGATGTGGGGTTTTATCCAGTAGAGTACTACTCAGCTATAAAGATGGATAATATAAGAGTCTTGCATATGTAACTAGATGTAACTCCAGACCATACTCATACTTGGAGTAAATCAGACTTGCATGTGTAAACATCATATTTTCTCCTTAGTGTAAAAATCTGAAATGGTAAGACCCGAAAGTATACAACAGATATTGTGAAAGAGGAAGAAACTGTTCAAAAGAAAGGAGAAACTAGGATGAGGGAAGGAGCAAAGAAGGAAGGGGAAAAATGTTTTTGCTTATAGTTTTTGATCAATTTTTCATACCTATATCTTATAATCTGTGCACCTACTTTGACGATAACAATACACAATATATTAACCATTGTTTTCAAATTTTGTGTCATTCCTTTTTTCTCTTTAAATAAAATTAGGTTAATGTATAGAATTATACCACATAATAATTATCATATGGTTATTTTACTTATGGAGAAATTTATAAAATCATAAACTGTTAATATTAATTCTATGTTTAGCTAAATATCAATTGAACTAGGCAACTGTTTAGCTACAATTATACATTAAATGATGATCTTTAAGTGCATTTATCTGAGAATGAAGACATAGTTTAATATCATAAGCTATTATACACCAGGAAGTGAATTAGAAACTGTATGCTGCATTAATTGGTTATGGACTTTATATATTAAAGTAGACAGTTTGAAATAGTTAAAGCCTCTATAAGGAAGATTAGCCAAGGGACATCAAATGTTAAAAATTATGGAAAACTACACGACATAGAAAGTGTGATATTGATGCATTTAAAGAAGATGTGTACAAATAAATGAACATAGGACTCCCTCCAATTCTGACTTATAGGGATGCAGTGAGAGAGAAAGTAGTTATAAATATAGATACGTGCAAGTTTATGTATACAAAGCAACATATGAACTGATAATTGATGTTAGAGAAATTGGCAAGATTTTTGGAGGAAAAGAGAACGTATCTCTTCATTGGCCTTAAGAACAAAATAAATTCCAGATGGAATATTTTGCCTTATATGAAAAGGAAAACATCAAAATGTCAGGAAAATAATAAATTTGAAAGGAAATACCTCAAATAAACTACAAACAGCATGAAGCTAAATTGAAAACCTCTGACAATTCTATGTAGAATTAAATAACAAATAATGTTGACCTAGAACCTTATCCTTAAAACCAATGCTTTATGTTTTAACATTTCTTAGAGCAGTCAATAGCCACTATTCTTCTTTCATATTATTTATGAATATAGTAAGTGTTGTTTTGTATTTCAACTAAATGGTTGCTCTTTCACACCAATTATTTTCTAACCACTGTTTTAAGGACAAGTGACATCAAAATGGACAAAATTGATAGAAGTCTGTAGTTTTTTTATCATATTAATGGAGACAGATTATTATGTAGATTATTAATGTAGATTTACATTAGACAAAAAGCTCCCTAACTGGATTAGTGTGGAGAGAGAAGCAGTAACAGAGAATATATGGAAATGGAGATAAAGATATACATAAGAATATACATTTAGATTTGTGTGCAATTACATATATACACAATTTATCTGAGAAATGCATATGAATGTGCAATGACGTATATGTATGTTGAATAAAGAGAAATACTTAAGAGAAAAATAATAAAAGAACATAAAATATGTGAAAGGATGATTTGAAATTCTGAAATTTGAGATAGGCCAAGAAAGCTCTCACTGAGCTAACATTTGAATCACAGTCTTAATGAAATATGGCAGCGTATCACATGCTTATTGGGCTCAGCTTGCCAAGAGAGACAAAACACAGGCTCTGAAGTAGAATTTGCCTGTGCTCTGTGGTAGGGTGGAAGGGAGAATGGGGAAGATTAGGGAAGATGTGCAGTTTCTGGGTGGAAACGAGGCCTTTACGGAGTTGTGTACACCTTTTAAATTGAATTTACATATGTATATTTTTTAAAACTGGAATGGATAATTTTCTTGGCCTAATAAGGCATTTTTGGGGCTGATTTAAATTCAATCTATTTCTTCCATTTTTACTCAATAGTGAATATTCAATTTTTTCATAAAGCTATCTATTTATTTATTTTATAAAGTTTTGAAGTATATGAATGAGCTGCTGAATGGATGGATGGGTGGCTAGATAGATGACAGCTAGCTAGCTAGCAAGCTATTTCATTAAGTATATCAAATATCTTCAGTATCTATGCTTATTGCAAAGTATCTAATGTCAACAAGAGACGCTGGTCTTCCATCTCATGGTGAACCCCTGTCTATGAAGTACATTTGATGGCACTTCTTCTTAAGGTTTGGCACTTATGAGTAGTGTAGGACTTCCACCCCTTTTCTCTCCATTTCAACCTGCACAACCTCAGCCAGGTTTCAGCTCTGCTAAGCCTAGATCTTACTAATGTTTGTGGAACTGGGGGAGGAGGTAATTTTGCATGTTTTTGCTTTTAAGCATGAATTAGATTTAAATTTCCATTGTTTTTGCTCAATTTTCCTTCTAGGTAATTAAGAACAATCCTTCATGCTGTTTATCTTATTGTTTTGCTAAGAGAGGGTTTGCAGTACTATTTCTCCTTGCCTATTTTCATGTGTCTTTGGTGTAGTTTCCAGAAGGAAAAGGAGAAAGTATTGAGCTTATGTAATCATGTTTATAATAGAAATTGTCATATCTAATATGTGGGTAAGACAGCATACTGAAAAGTTGTTTGAATTTTTATAAGTTAATTGAAGTATTACATGTATGGGAAATAGTGCAAAAATACATGCAAACTGATAAATATGCACAAGTGAGAAAACTTGCACAACAGCACATTTAAAGGAATACACTGTTACCTGGACCTTAGAAGCTTTTTCACACTCTGCCTTTCCTACTTTTTTTGCTTTTGGTAGTTCTGCTCTTTATGCATTCTTTTTTTTTTTTTTTTTGTATTTTAGGGAAGGGTCTACAGGGTGTTGAGGGTCTCGCTACTAGATTGGACTTGCAGTAATCTGCCTATTTACAGCCTCCCAAGAGCTGGGATTACAGACGCATACCACCACACCCAGTCTCAATTGCTCTCTCAGCATGCCCCGGGGGTGGACCAGCACAGCAGGCCCAGGGATTGATCCCTGGCCCCTGCACCTGCTTGCAGATGCTTTAATCCTCTGAGCTATCTGACCAGCCCTCTTTATGCATTCTAAGATATATATTTTCAACATTTTATTCTAGAAATATAATCCACATGTAAAATTATTTTTCCTTATATTTTTAACAAAAATCTTTAATTAAGAATAATTAGTTCTTTGTGAAATTATTGAACTCTGCTTCAGCCTATGTTTGAATTTTAGGAACAGGAGACAAATCTTCAAGTATGAACAACAGAACACCTTACGACTTCAGGCCTGAGGTGGTATTGTCACGTCATTATTTTGACAAGTCACCTCTAGAGCTACTAGGATTTATTCATACTATATAATTGATTCAATTCCTGAGAGATTGTATCAAACTCAAACTTTAAAAAGTATCACATGTTCTCTACACACTTGGAGATTGGGGAAGTTCTGTTTTCTTGGATCAAATTGTTCATTTTGAAAAGTAAGATTTATCTCAATGTGTTTGGATCCACATTATAACCATTGAATTCACCAATTGTTTTATCTTTTTTATTCTGAAATAGCAGTGTTATCTACTCAAGCCAATCTTAGAGGTGAGTAGAAACACAACCTGTTATTTCACAAACCTGTTGCTGTTTAATGTTTAAAACTACAGATCCTTCTACTCTAGAAAGTTTAAAATACTGGAGTGCATTTTAGCAACAATACAATGAGCCTATGAATTGAAAAATAAACAGCGAAATGCTCTTGGTGTACAGAGGAATAAATATGATACAACACACTAGAACACGAAGATTTAACTTTATTCTCTTCCTCAGTCCTGTTTGAAATTGTCTTCCCCATTACTTGGAAAATGCCCTTGAGGAGTTGGCATCCAGGAAATACACTCAGGTCCAGTGTCAGCTAGAATAAATCTCAACAGCTCACAAGTCACTCTCTGGTTTCTGGGACAGAGAAAGCAGGGCTGACTCAGTGTCAAGTTGGTTGATTCCCACAGTTCCCCAGAGCGTAGGCTGAATGAAAATCTCCTGGCCAGCACCAACATAAAGGAGACCACAGAAACAGTTGGCTGCACTGATTGCCACCAGGGTTGAAGCAAAGCAGGAGGGGCTCTTGCTCACACAGGGAGTCACTGTCCATGCAAATCTCCTGGCTTTCAATTTTGCAGCTTCTCTGTCTTGAAGATCTGCAGTGTCATAATGTGCTAGCTAACCCACTATCGCAGACCTCTCTGGTCACTGACACAGGACTTCTCTTTCTCTGACTCTGAGTGACCTTTGCTTATTCAGAGCAAAAGCTAGACTCCAAAGCAATTTTTTAGAAGTTGTTTGTCACATACCCCTGCACTGCTATTTTCTCTGAGTTTAATTCCAGCTCCATAAATGCTTTTGGTAAACCGAGTGAGCAGTAGGGTTCCCCAAAATATGTTTTTAGTTATCTATCACTCCGAAGCATGGCCTAAGGAATGAGGACATTGTCTTATCAAGTATGCACTACTTAAACAGTAACAATACAAAAGGCATAGAAGCTAAAGAGGCAGAAAAGTGATGCCATGCTTGGTTTTTGTTTCATCAATCTTTTTAAAAAGTAAATTTGTAAAAAAAAAAAAAATCCAGGGTAATTGGAAAATTTCAATTTCATGTTTTTTCTTCCAGTATTTAACTGTCAAGATTGAGATACTGCCCAATTTTGTTTGGATATGAATCACAATATTGACCAGCGCAGACAGAGTCAGATTGTTGTTTGTTTTAAAGGTGAGGTCTAAATAACAAAGTAGTTTTTTTATTCCATTTTCTGATTGTATTGATAAATAATAAAATTTGAATACTATTCTTATTGTAATGAGTGTCTATGCTTATCCTTTCTTTAGTATTTTTAGACATGAAACTATCTTTAATTTCAGGGAAATTACAAATGTTTGTATGCATTTATTAGATTTTTAGTTTTATGTAATTAGAGATTATATAACTGTAGAGCTCCTTGGTGGTGCATATAGTAGAAAAATTCTATTACAACACTATTATACATTCTAATATAACATTGATCTAGTTTTTTCTAAGAATATAGTTATTAAATATCACGAGGAAAAATCCAGATGGTGGAGAATGTTTTAATAAAGCATACAGTGTTTGTTATAAGGAAGATAGTCTTTCAAATATTAAATTTATATCACCTAAATATACTGAGTATAAAAATATTAGCTTTGTTACTGATTAAATATTTCATAAAGTTTTGCCATGTGTCAGACACCGGCATAGATCCAAAGAATTAATTACATGAGCCACAACATTACTGAGAATTGACTATCAGAACTCTTACAAGAGAGTGCAGCCTGAGGTTGTTATCATGGGAAATAGAAAATGGTCCCTTCCTCAAAAAGCTTGTGACTAATAGATGAATAAAGAAATTTGCAAAGTCTAAAACAGAGAGTAGTAACTCCAAAAGAGAAATGGAATGCTTAAATGAAGTTGGAGGGGATTTCGGTCTCTACAGCGAGAATTCATTTTACTCATATTGAGATATTTAAAGAAGGAGTGTCTTAGATCAAGTTCTATAAGAAAATATTTCAATGTAATTGATTTATAAAGAATAGATGCTTATTTTGGCTTATGTTTCTTGAGGCCAGAATGTCCAACAGCTTAATGCCCACCTTGAGCTGCTTTAGCTCAGAGAAAAAAGCAAAAGAAGAAGTGGGAGTCCGAAAGTAAGAGAAAGCAAGACAGTGGGATCTACATTCAAAATGATACAGCAATGTTCTTGGGATGGAGGCATAACTCAGTAATAGAGTACTGCCTACCATGTACAAGACCCTGGCCTCATCTTCCAACATGAGGTGGGAGTAAAGCACCAGTTAGCCTCCCTCTACGGTAGTCATCTCTTCCTGCAAGAGCAAATCCATTCTTGTAGGAAGGTAACCCATTCATGCATTCATAATGGCTTCACCTCCACGACCCAAACACCCTATAAAGCTCCCTCTGTCCACACAGCCAAGCTGGAAACTGATCTTCAGCTTGAGTACATTCAAAACATAGAAACTGGTGAAAGGGTCCGTTGGGAGGATCTGAGTTGAGGGAAAGTGTACTTTTATATAGGGATATACATGAGAATTACTCATGCTTTGCTGAAGCATTCATGGAGAATTATAGTCAGTTATAGACACTGTTTATAAAAACTGCAAAGAGAAACATAGAGAAAAAGGTAGCCAGGATGATAAAGTGATTTAACAGGTGATGTAGGTAGTGAGTAGACTAAGGTTCTGATATTTAATCTAGAATAGAAGAGAATTAACCAGGAGAGATATGATTGCTGTCTTCACACAGTGTGGTTGAAGTCAGTGATCTGAGAGGGGGATTAACCACATACTGAAGGATTCCAGAGACACAGGTCATGCCAGCAGTGAGAACTACAGGAAGATAGACTGCAATGCAAGAAATAAGTGACTACAAGTAAAAATTTTTAGGAAATACAAAGAACAGCCTCAGAAGGAACACTGTCAGAGGCAGTGTGCAATATAGAGACAGGTTGGAGGCACCACACTGCAATCCACCTCGTGAAAGCTGTAGAATCATTGTAAGCTACTTAAACCTTATAAGCCTTCATCCCACATTTTTAGAATCACAAAATTAATTAGACATTTACTCGATAGACCTATTTTGAGTATGCTGAAGTGTTTAACCAACAGCGACTGTCACATCATAAGATAGTCTATATGTTAATTAAGTCCAATGCTGCTCGATCTCTCAGCAGTTCCTTTAGATTTAAATGAAAGCACAAAATGTTATTTTAGACCTAATCAAGTTGTAGTTCCAAGTCTTTGGTTCTAAAACAAACACATAAGAAATCAGAGCCATATGAAGTTAAAGAAGTTATCCAAATTAAAACAAACAAACCAAAGAAGTTGCAGGATATAAAGCAGACAGACAGAAAAACAGAGTAATTTTGTTATATGATATAACAAAGTATCCCACTGGTACAAAAGGATAAAGAGATTTTTACATTATAAGGAATAGCACTAAACATTGAACAGGCATCAACAAATACTTCAATGAGGTTTGCTAAAAAGACACTATTGTTAATTTTTCAGAGCTCAGATGAAGAGTCAGATTGTAATAGATAAAAAGGTAAATGGAGTTGAGGATGTGGCAATAAGCAGTGAATTAAACAGTTCTGAGAAGTGCATTATTCATCAAACATTATTAATGTAGTGGTCAAGGGAAGGATACTAAGTGGACATTCCAGCTGAGAGGAAGGGAAACAGAATGTGGAAAATACTGTTTTATATAAGAAAGAAAAGGTTTCACTTGTTAATGAACCTTGAAGCTTCAGTGGAGAAAGAGGAATATTCAGTGAATTTTTGATCAGTTGAATCAGTTCTGCAATCAGACATTTCTCTTTAAATTCTGGTTCACTTTGTATGGAGTGAAATATACAAAATCAGAATTTTGGCCTTTATGACTGGGAGATTTTTATTTCTAGACTCAGTAGACTGAACTTAGAAACTATAAATACAAATGTTGATGAAAAATATAGAGGCAGCCTATGACTGTTGCATCATAATAAGATTTTATGTTTATCTTAATAAAATTATTCCTAACTTACATGTCATGATTGCTCAGTACTTTCATTACATATTTTCATGAACCCAATAAATATTTATCAGTCATATTTTGTACCGGCAATGTTTATTTAGTTTTATGTGTTAGTTTCTGCGCTCAAATTTCCTTCTTGGATGATTCTTTTCTTTTTTTTTTCACTGAGTCAATTCATATTTTTTCTGAAGTATGATATTTTGCAGCTAATTTAATATATATATATATATATATAATATATATATATATCTCACTTATTTTTCTTTGGTTTAACATGACTATGTCACCCTTGATCTGGAAAGATAATTTTTCTAGATATATAATTCTAGTTGAAGGTTATTATTTAAAGCATCTCCTTTTACTTTTTTTTTTTTACTCAGGATTGCACTATGCAGTTCAAGTTATCTCTGAACTCACAGTGCAGTCATGGCTGGCCCCTAACTCAGTGATCTTTCTGCCTCAGGCTACTGACTGGTGGCATCAAATGTGTGCACCACCATGCTTCATAAAACCTCTTTGGAGATGTCAATATCTTCCGGCTTCTATTATTGCTGGCGTGATGTTGGTTTTTATCTACAGGTAATTGCTTTTCTTAGTGCCTTTCTAGCTGATTTCAAGACTTTAACCTGCATTTTCACTTTCTTTAGAGGAAATCCTTTATCTTTTGCAAGTTAGATTTTATTACTTGAGCTGTGAAATATCAAATTTCAAATATTAATTCTCCTTATAATTGATATTCTCTGAGTAGATATACAGTAGGCTTTCTTATGGTAAAAAAGATACTCATTGTCATTCCTTCATTCACAATTTATGTTACCTTGATTCTTCATTACACATAGAATAATTCCTTCAGATATACCTTCACATTTATAGTTTCTTTTTTTAAGGATTTAATTGATTAATTAAATTTGAGACATTTTTATTAGTACATATTTGCAATACACATATCAGTTGCTTTTCTCTCTGTCACCCCTTTTTTATATAACCTTATAAGATCTTATAAAGTTAACTATTACATATACAATATTGAATTTTTTTTTTTTTCTTTTTTTTTTTGGTGGAACCAGGGATTGAACTCAGGCCCTTGTGCTTGCCAGAGAAGTGCTTATTCAACTGAGCCATCTCCAGGCCCCTTATATATACAACATTGATAGCTAGAGTAATAGGCCAACCATGTGTATATATACCACTGTTTTTATCTATTCATCTGCTAATGGACATATAGGCTGTTTCCACTATTTAGCTATTATGAATGGTGCTCTTATAAACATGGGTATGCCCACATCACTGTGGTATCATCTATTGAACTCTTTTGCAAAGAAACCTGGAAGAGGTACAGCAAGGTCAAATGGCATTGATACTTTTAGTTTTTTGAGGACTCTCCATACTGATTTCCATAATGGTTGTAGTAGTCTACACTCCCACCAATAATGCAGAAGGGTTCCTTTATCTCTACAACCTCGCTGGCATTTGTTATTGGTTGATTTCTTGATGGTAGCTATTCTTTCTAGAATGAGAGAGCATCTCAGTGTGGTTTTAATAGGCATTCCTCCAATGGCCAGCAATGTTGAACAGTTTTCATGTTATTTCAGGTCTTCCTAAACACCATTCGTTAGAGGTTATCTTTCTTCCAGAGAAGGGATTTGGCTTCTTTGTCACAGTTAACATAGCGGTGCTCCTGGAGTTGTTCGTGTGTCATCTACTCTGAGCCACAAGATGTTTTTATTTTTCGTTTTAACTAATGTCATGCTGTTTTTATCACTGTACCTTGATTTTCTTTGCAGTTTTAAAAATTTCTATTGAATTTCTAATTTAAGTGATTATGTTTTTCACTAAAATTTCTATCTGGCTATTTTTTTTTTTCTGCCTTGTTATTTACATTTTTTAACATAAATGAATCTGTTATTTTCTAAATCTTTATATGTTATAAATTGTGTTGGGTCCCATGGACTGAAATTATTTATTTATCTTTGTGGCTTTTGTGAAGTAATAATATTTGGATTTCGGTGTGCTTTTAATTTTTTTAATGTGAGGTTATGTTTATTTGATCTTAATCTGTAGATTACTCAGAGACTGAGTGGAGGATTTTTCTACTTAAAGAGAAATTGCCTTTGCTTTCACTGGGAGCCAAGGAGGACTAAATTGGTGGACTTTGAGGATTTCAGCTTAAGAGTGCCTCAGGATTTGTTCCCACATGAAAGTAATACTATAACGTCTTGGGTGTCGAAGCATTGGAGAAGGCATGCCATTTTTTCCAGGATGACTATGGATGGTCTCATGTTTACTCTACACTTGCCTTGAGGATTTTTTCTTCATTATTTTCAGCATTTCATTACAAAGTGTACTTCTTGTCATTTATCCAGCATGTTTGTATCTTCACAGAAAAGTCTCTCAGATTGTTTAGTTCATTATTTTTAGAGGCCGCTGTACTGGTTCTGCGTAGAAGTGTCCTCGCCCACCCGGAAGCCTTATTGGGTTGTAGGCAGGGCTTTCGGAAGGTGACTGAATCCTGAGGAAGTGACATCACTAGTGGGTTGTCCACTGTTAGGAGGTGGAGCTCCGCAGGAAGAGGTGAATCCTGGAAGCCGGGGCTGGAAGGGTGCGTCTCCATCCTGGGCTCCTCCTTTCTCTCTACTTCCCAGACAAGCCCATCTGTCAAGGCTGATTCTGCTCCGGAGCCAGGAGAACGTGGGTGGAACGTGAGCCAAAATAATTTTTTCCTTCTTTAACTGGTGGGGGTCAGGTATTTTGTCTCAGTGACAAGAAACTAAGATAGGAACTGTCCTTGAGTAATTTGTTTTGTTTTACATCAACTTTCATTTAATTAATGCACCAAACTAATGAATAATTTTTAATATTTGAAAATTGTAATTTTACAAAATACCACAGAATTTTGGAATTAAACAATGAACTCTTCGTGTAAAGAACATTTTACCTGAGAGTTTCTGCTGGGATTCAGCAAATACTTGTTCTAAAAGCGTATTTTCCACATCTCGGTTCTTTGTGGTCCAGGAAGGTGACCACTGGCTATAAGTTGATATAAAGCACTTGAAATATACACAATCTGAATTCAAGTTGAACCGCAAATGATTTTCTAAGACTTTATGCCACTTAAAGGCTGTAAAACATCTTATGAACAATTTTACATTGTTTACACATTTAAATGGTAATATTTTGAATATATCAGATTAAATAAAATACATTTTATGTTTCACTTTGCTGTTTAAATATGCATTTTACTGTGACTACCAGAAAATTTAAATTATGTTTG
>NDGM011089284.1:0-12097 GCA_002564305.1 Octomys mimax
AAGAGTTTGAGGGGGCTGGTAAGATAGCTTGGTGGATTAAAAAGCCTGCTTAGGCAAGCGTAGGCAAGCACAGCGACTAAAGTTCAATCCCCAGCGCCACATGCCACGCCAGCCCCCCCACACCCCCAAGAGCAGGCTGAGCCAGCCAGAGTCTGGGCATAGTGGCTCATTCCTGTAATCCCAGCACTGGGAAGGTTGAAAACAGGAGGATCAATACGAGTCTGAGCTCTGTAGTGAGACCCTGCAACGAACAAATACTTAAAAAAAAAAAAAGTTCCAGAAAGGAGCAGAGGAAAAAGTTCAACCAGCCATTCTTAACTCCAAGACTTAGCATATGCTAAATTACACCCCAAAAGTGTCCCACCCAGCGCAGTTTCACTTAGTAGCAGCTCCTCCATACGCGTAACAAAGCTCTACAGCCTCAAAATCGCTCAGTTTCATGAAACCAATCCACTACTTTAATTTGCATTTTCCTAATCAATAGTGAGGTTCAGTATTATTTTGTTTACAGGTCTTTTGGTTTCCTCTTGGGTGAATAACCTATTCATATAATTTAGCCATTTTAACAAGTAGTGAGGCAGCTCAGAAGACACTACTTTGATATAGTGACTGAATTAAAGGCAAATAAGCAAAAGCCACCCATGCATAAGGCTTTCTGACCACTCCCTTTGGCCCTCACAGCAGAACATAAAATTTCTCAGGAGAAGCTCTTTTTTATGCCAGGTAAAGAACAGTCTTGGGTCCTGAGTTCAATCCTGGTACTGCAAAAAAAAAAAAAAAAAAAAGTCTTATCACCGAGATTCAGCACTATGTTGAATCTGTAGGAACAAAGCTACTTTGGCGGTCAATCTTAGTTGTGAATTTGACCAGATTCAGAGCTGCATGGAGAAATGATGAAGTGCATTTTGGGGTGTGCCCAGAGGTAGGCCTGCCTGTGGGCAGCCCTGCCCCACAGGCTGAGGTTCAGCCTGGAACAAACAGGGACAAGGAGAAGCCTACATGTATTCTCCTTCATCCAGAGCCTGCTTTGCATGGACATCAGACTCTTTTTTGACCTTTGAAAGTGGACTCCCAATAAGCCAATCTCCAGGGGACCTCTCCATCTTCAGCCTCAGACTGGTCTGCACATAGGGCCTTGTTATTCTGAGGTTTCCAGCTTGAGTTGAGCAGCTCTGGCTTCCCCAGCTTGCCAGCCTGCCTCCAGCCACTGAGGGACTTCCATCCAGAATGAATGGGAGCCAATCTAATAAATCTCCTAGTTGGCTTTGTTCCTACAGAGAACGGACTACACCTAACGCACCTATTATCTTCCACGCATTTCCTATTCACTTTCCTATGAATTACGACCCCTAGCTGAAATTCCGTTCTGTTGTCTTGTCACTTTCATAATTTATCATTCTTTATTGAAATGGTATATAAGCTCTTAGGCCGCTTCGTTTTGTAGCTCATTTTACATGAAAGTTTCTGTACACACATAAAAATAATAACATCAAGGAAAATTGGTATGCTTTTCTCTTAATTTCTCCTTTGGCAGTGCCACTCTCAGGCCCAGCCACAGAACCTAGAGGGGGAGGAAAGAGTTATTTTCCCTCTGTTATAGCAACTGGCCTTTTTCTTATCCATTTGTAGGCATTCTTCACATTGACCTTTTCTTTTGTTATAGAAGTTGCATTTTCTTGTAGCATCTCTTTTCTTTACAGCATCTAAATTTTAAGACATTAATAATTTCACTGTAATTGTGTGCTGTTTCTGTACAAATCAGATCTTTCCTACCCTGAAGGATATGTGATTCTTCTTTCCGTGCACATGTAGTTCTGGTTTTCACATTTAGATGTTGAATGCATTTGAATTCATTTTTATGATGGCATAAACCCTTTGTTCCCACATAAAAAAGCGTAATATTTATTGAATAGTCCAACTTTTATCCACTGATTGTTTATTAAGTACTCATAGCTTACGAGGGGTTTTTTTTTTGAGCTATTTTTTTTCCATAGATTTGACTTTTACTGTTACGAACACTTAAAAAAATCCACCTCATACAGAAGATCTCCTTGTAAGGAATGGAAATCCGCTATTATAGAAAGCACACATCAAAGACTGAAATAAATGTCCACTTAATATTTATCACACAAGTGTTTATACTTACTTGAAATTGTAAGAGGACAATTTGTGCATGTCACATTCATAATACTATCCATAAAACAAATACACAATCATTTATTCAACTACGGCAGGATAACACGCAAGGATTTAAGCTTTTCAGTTAAAAGGAGACATCACATACAGAAAATGAATGTCCAAGGATTATTAACAATATAAATAATAAGTTATTCTTAAATGTCTCACATTTTGACAACTGTGAATTATACCTACATACTAATATTTCCAAAAATCATAAATTATAACAAGGGTCACTGTCAGGGTGAAAATATGTATTTAAAAGTTATTTTTCAATGTTATTATGCTTTAGCATTGTTTGATTTATTCTTGGCACATGTGGCATCTGGGAGAGTAAAAATACACATTTGCCAATTTTAATGTTGTGCACATCTAAGGAAAAGAGCACAGGCTAAGGAGACACACTCGTGGTCAGTTACCAGCTGTGTCCCTAGTCCCGCTGCATGAGGCTGGCTTAGTATCTCGTGGTGCTAGGACAAGGACTAAACTAAATAATGCATATTCAAAATGTACAACATGGGTACTCAATGATATCCTTCCCCAACTTATTCTCATTTTATTGACATTGTAGCAACAGCAAAACTTCACAGTCTTACACTGGATTACAATTTTAAAAATTGAAAAAAAAATGGGGAATTAAAATAATGTCAATATATTCTGAAAAAATTGCACTTTTAATAAATAAGGAAATCCCTCAGCAGGAGTCAATATTTACTAATAAAACTTAATGCCTACTATACCCTGATTTTAAAAAAATTCCTAAAGAATGATAAAATGGTCAGCGGTTAAGGACTTTTGGTTTTCTTTTGTGCTACTGATATAAAAATAATGGCTATACTTAAGGCTCATATGTGATTGTAATTGCCCTGAACCAAATCTATATTCTGGATGTTGGACTATCACTTGAAACCAACCACCTGCCTTGAGCGACCATCCCAGAGAAGTCTGGGATGGGATTTTGTATTTGAACCAATCACAGCCTCCTTTCTGACTCTAAGTGAAGGTTCATTTGGTGGCATGTGGCAGTTGAGCACATTTGTCACGAAGGATGACTTGTATACACAATCACAAACCAGTCTTTCTCATGCTGAATACATGGTGCTTGGAACAACTGGGATTCCTAAAATATAAATTTGTACTGTCACGAAGAATAAACTACTCTATACAGTAAATCTTACTTCCCTCTCATAGAGTTGTTTTGTTTCCTGCCCTGACACTGAACAAATCCATCTTCTATTTCTGACTCAAAACCTCCTCCAGAATATTTTCTCTAAGCAAATTTCACACTCATCCCTCTATGTACCTTACACTCATGTATTTTTTATATTAAGTTCTATTTGCATATATAACCATTCATGTTTTGTGTGCCTTCAACTTCCAGCTACAATGTCTCTGACTTCTGAAGTTTCCACAGTGTTTATCGCAGTTCTGTGCATATATGTATGTGGCTATGAATGTATGCATGTGCATGCGGGGGCGGGGTGTACTAAATGAATTTTAAAAACCTAAAGAATCTAGGTGTCTGCAGGGTAGAAAAAGTTACATAATTTGACAGGAATCAAAATCGTGGACCTTTCTAATACTGAAAGATCTAATTTCCAAAGCTCATAACATTTGGTTTTAGATATGTCAATAATAGAAAAGTAGTGAAAAACTGTCTAAAAAACCTTTATGAAATATTTCAAAAAGGGTTTTAAATAAATTATTAAGAGCACCAATCCAAAGCATATTATTAATAGTAATTGAACTTTTCCTATGATTTTATGAACATAGACTTGTTTTCACTTAAGACAATGAATACTGAGCAGGAAGAGGTGTTGTGAATCAGGATAAGAAAGGCAAGTCACTCGGGTCAATACTTAATGCACGCTTTGCAATTAATTTCAAAATCCTTTCGTGATACATATATATGCTAACTAAAAGAATGGTTATATCAAGATGTCATAGACCTCTATACTTCTGTAAAATATGACACAATACTGGTCACTATTTAACAAGACAAATTTTGTTTACAGTAGCTGTTAATATTAAAATAGGATATAATAAAAAATTATTCTCAATGTGTATATTTTCAAATTTGCCTGACAGTGTCCTTTTGAGAAATCTGACAGTTTGCAGTTAGATTACATATATCTGAATTTTACTTTTAGCATTGAAAATATTACTTACATAATAACAGACAACAATATAAACCTTTTACTAAAGCATTCTGCAATTTATATTTAAAGCTTTGCAATAAAACAGAATTTATATTTTTCATGAGCTAAATTACACAGCATATATGTACGCTATATTACATAAATAATAAATTAATTAAGGGAGCATTAAAGAGTGAGGCCCATACCATAGGATGTTTTACCTGTCATTCAAAATGTGGATTTGTGAATATTAAACCCAAGGAACTTTATTTCTAAAGAAGGAAATAATAAACAAGGTTAGCGTATAAGCATAAAACTATTTTTTTTCCTAGGTGATCCAGGAAACGAAGGAAGTAGGCAAGGAAAATTCTTTCTCTTGCTATAAAATGCCTTCTTACTTTTCTATTCTTTGTTTCTGAATTCAGTGGCATTTTTAGAGCAAATAATACAAAATGACAGCTTTGGCAAATTATAAACTTATTTAAGTGGTTTCTTGAGAGAAAAAAAACTAAGACCTTTCTTTTTGGCATATCATTCTCCGTCTTTTTTCTCTAACACACAGTAGCGCTATAAAAGCACTCCTTGAAATCCTCAAGTTCACCATTTCAAACGGCACAAACTGAACTGGGTGACCCGACACATCTAATAGAACAGCGCACAGTGTGGACCCTAGGGTGAGGCCCTAGAATTGGTTACACGGAGAGCTAAACTCGCAAGGGATCGCATGGCAAAAGTGGACACTTTGTGACATATGCCAGCTTTTGAGATATAGTTAGAAGCCAACCGAAAAAGCCTTTCTGCACCAAAGGTATTGAAGTGGCCAGGAAGCACCTTCTCGACCAGGCCCCGGTCCACCAACTCGATCAGACGTTCGCAGGTGCCCACATAGTCGCTTATCCTGCTGTATGGCAGCCAGTCAATCAGAGACCCATCGTAGACCACATCCCCACTGAAGAGAATCTTCCGGTCTTTGTCATGTAGGCAAATGCTGCCCCTGGAGTGACCCGGCATGTGCATGACCGTGAGCTGTCTGTCACCGAGGTTGAGCACGTCACCTACAGGTGGGAAGAGTCCACAGATAAATACAGCGCACACTTGATTCCAATCGTTCTAACAACAGAAGTGTGTTAAGTGGTTCAAAGAAATTAAGAAAGATCACATTCATTTTATTGCCAAAATAGTAAATTTCTTAACAATGACTTAAAAACAAGAAGTCTACATTTCATGCCCTTATTTGCTAGATCAGTGTTTGTCAGAGTAATGTGGAAGGCTTATGCACAGTTTTGATTATTCAATAAATAAATGAATAGGAGACTGAAATAATTTTGGGAACTTTCACTTCACAAAAAATTAAACAGCTTACTTTTCGGTAAGACTTCGAAAGCTTTTAAAATAACAATGGATATGGTAGGTGTTCATAGGTAAATACAGTTGCACAACTTCACAGACTTACTCTCAGAATATCCACGTTCCCAGTATCCCATTGGCAAAATCATGAATGCTGCTCTAGTGAACTGTAGCAGATTTTGCCCTTGTTGTGTTGTTGCACTGTGGGAATTAGGGCTCGGGGAAGTGGTGCAAGGCATGATGCGCTGGCTGATGCTATTGCTGTTAGAAATACAGCACGCTTTGTTTCTGAGCAGGAACCCTCAGTCTTCTGCCAAAGCCCACCAGAACTGTGGTGGGCTGCTTTACTAACCCTCAAGCAGGATAAAATCTGAGGTCCATAGAGGTTACTGACAATGGGCAGGATATGGGGCAATCTGCATAAAAACTGCTGGGTTTCAGTGGAATTAAGTCAATTTAACTTTAAGTAAATAATGATGCATCAAAAGATATATATTGTAAACTCCTGTGCAAACACCCCATTGGAAGAAAATAAAAATATATGTATAGTTACAAAGTTGATAGGGCTGGGGATGTTGGTCAGTGTGGTAGAGCATCTATAGGGCATGCACAAGGCCATGAGTTCAATCCCCAGCAATGAAATGTAAAGAAAGAAAGAAAAAGGAAGGAAAAAGAAAATCAGTAGAGGAATTAAATAAATGGTATAATAATCAGGATTTGTTAAGAATCAAATGAAAACAATAAAGAAGTTACAGAAGGATAAAAACAGAAATGAGATATAACAAAGTAGCTCATCAAAGTCTGACTATATCATTCATTCATTCATTTATTTATTTATTTATTTTGCGGTCCCAGGGATTGAACTCAGGACTCTGAACTCAGGCAAGTGCTTATTCTACTGAGCTATCTCCCTGGGCCCTCAATAATTAATTTAAAAACAATAAATGAATATTCATCTAAAACAGAGCAAGTGTGTGAAAAAAAGCTGACATAACTGAAATAAGAATAAATAACTATGCTTGGAATGTTCAAAATTCCTAAGTGATCTATAAAATTAGTAAATAAAAAATCAGGATGTAGAAGATCCTAAACCAATTTTATTAACCAGCTTGACCTAACATACTTAATAAGCTTATAACTCTAAAATATGGAAACTCATTCTTTCTATTAACCAGGCCATTAAACCAGTATATAAAGCAGATTCTAATAAATTAAAAACAAAATCATACAAAGCATATTCTATGATCATAACATAATTTAAAAATGATTAGAAATGGCATAATTAGAAATAAAACAATTTGTGATGATTTTAACAAATGAAAAGTAGAGATAATAAAAATAAATGTGGGAAATCATACATAGTGAATATCGTAATTCCAATTTATGAAATCAAAACAAAAATTAGAAAATATCTTGGGTTGAATTAAATGAAAATAAAACTAAACTATATCAAAACTTACGCCACAGCAGAACCAGAAGAAAACAGCTTTAAATGCTTATTTTATGAAGTATTAAATGTTTAAAATTATTAACCAAAGCTACTGTTTTAGAAGATAGGAAAAGAGTAAATCAAATATAAAATGAAATATTAAGAAAGAAAGAGCACAGCAAAAAATAAGTGAAATAGGAAACAAATCTCACTAGAGAAAAACAACAAAACCAACAATTGGCTTTTTGGAGGAATCCAAGAAAATTAACACACTGCTAACTACAAACTAAGAAAAAAATAGAAGACACTAATGACCAAAAAGAATAGACTCTACAGAAATTAATAGGAGAATAAGGAACTAGGTTGAAAAACTTTAAGGCAAGAAATTTAGCAGCTGAAATGAACATATTCTTAAAAAGACACATATTGATCTGGTAATATAGCTCAGGAACACAGCTCAGTGGCATAGCACCTGCCTGGTAAGCACAGGATTCTGAGCTGAATTGTTATTTTAAAAAAAGGTGGAGAAAGAGGAAGAGAAGGAGGAGGAGTAGAGAGGAGGAGGAGAGAGGAGGAAGAGGAAGAGGAGAAGGAGAAGGGGGTGGAAAAGAAGGAGGAGGAGGAGGAGAAGAAGAGGAGAAGGAGAAGAAGGAGGAAGTGGAGGAAAAGGACAGGAGGAGATGGAGAAGAAGAAAAAGGAGAGGAGGAGAAGGAGATGGAGATGGAGAAAGAGATGGACAAGGAGAAGAAGAAGGAGAAGAAGGAAGAGGAGAGGGAGAAGGAGGAGAAGGAGATGGAGAAGGAGGTGATGGAGAAGGAGGAGAAGGAGATGGAGATGGAGAAGGAGAAGAAGGAGATGAGGAGGAGGGAGGAGGAGGAAGGAGGAGGAGGAAGGTGGAAGAGGAGGAAGGAAGAGGAGGAAGGAGGAGGAGGAGGAAGAAGGAGGAGGAGGAAGGAAGCAGAGGAGGAGGAAGGAGGAGAAAGAGGAAGGAGGAGGAGGAAGGAAGAGGAGGAGGAGGAGAAGGAGAAGCAGCAGCAACAACAACCACACACATACCCATATTACCAAAAATGATTCAAGAAGAAATGCAAATTAAACAGGCACAGGTCAAGCAAAGTGATTAGTAATTGAAAATTCTCCAAGTAAAATCCAGGCTCAGAGGAAGCTTAATTGGTCAATCTGGGAATGATTTATGATATAGACAGTATCAATCCTATATATAGATCTCCATACTTTGACCAGTACTACTATAGAGATAAATTAGTTACAGAAAGAAAAAGGTAAAAGTACAGACAGACTTCAAAAGTAAATCATGAGAAATCTGATGTATCTAGGAAGACCCTCAGGAAAGCTGATGGAGTCCCTGAAAGTTTTTGTCCCAGGGAGTTTCACATGAAGGAGAAAATATCAGAGTATAGGCTCCAATATTTGATTGACTCTCAGAACTGTGAGCAAAACTGCTTCATTGAATCAGGGAGACAGCTCAGTGGAATAAGTGCTTGCCTGGCAAGTGCAAGGTCCTGAGTTCAATCCCTGGTACCACCAAAAAAAACTGCTTCATCAACTACGAGAAGGACTCTTTATTGATAAGAATCAGTGACTCAATTTAGTACTTTTTAAAAATTTTATTTACTTATTTGATACAGGGTCTTGCTACACAGCTCTGACTCATAGTGATCCTCCTGTCTCAGTCTCCCCAGTGCTGAGATTACAGGTGTGAGCCACCAGGCCTGGTTTTGGGGCCAGCACAGCGGTACAGCATGCAGTAACAAGGATCAAACCTGGGTCCTTGCGCTTGGTAGGCAGGCGCTTAAGACTACTGAGCTACCACCCTGGCCCATTTTCGTACTTTTTAAAATGAAATTCCAGTCAAATTGTTTCCCACTGTTTGCTATAAAACTTTAATCCATGCTCTTGCCATGGCAAGAGAGACCCCATTTCAACTTCATTTTAGAGTCTAAGTGCCTGCCTGGCAAGTACAAGGGCCCTGATTCAATCTCCAGTACTGCATGCCGTGCCTGCCTGAGACACTGTACCAAATACATATATAAAAAAAGATTTCAAAAAAAGTTAGGAAAAGAAAGTTAGACATCACTTAAACTTTCGGTGAATTCACTCCTTACCCTCTTCCCTCTCAGCTAACCATAAAACCAGAAAAGGAGAATGAATCACTAACCTAAGGAACAAACAGTTAAAACAAACTGTAGGTAAGCTAAAACTTAACAGTACTAACAAACCCCTGGGAAATGGAAGCCTTGTGACATTTCTGTAAATTGCAAAATGAGGCAATATGGTGACCATGGTTACTGGTAACTCTACAAAAACCCAGTACAAAGTTCTCTGGCCACTGACATTCCCTGATTTTGCTTCAAGTTGTCCTCCTGCCAGCCTTGTTTATTCCTATTCTTGGTCTCATGAGTATTTGTCTCACTGAATTTTGCCACAATACTTTGGGTACAGCACTCTTTTTTTGGTTATAATGACATTCAGTAAAAAGGGGTTTTCTATATTCCTTGAGATGAAAGAACCTGCATTCCCTGGAGTGGCAAAGCAGGAGCCAGAAGGACCCAGCATATGTAGATGTATTTGAACTATTATATTACTTATATTACTATAACTATTATAATTCACCCACTTCACATGTTTAACTCATTGACTTTTAATATATCCAGAGACGTACACCTGTCACCACCAACTTAAGACTATTTCTGGTACTTCCAAAGAAATACCCATACCACTTAGCCACCACTGTCCCTATTTAGTCACGCTACAATCTCTGTCCCACAGCCTCTATGTTTCCACAGAACTACCAACATAAGGATAGTCTTACTATCTTTGTTGAAATAGAAATGATATTCAAAGTATCTAACAAAGGATAAGCAACTGCCCCTAGGTACTAACCATAAGCAATTGATAAGGCCATCACAGCAGAGCATTAGAGAATTATTAACTGTGCCATTACGCTGTGGCTGCCTCACAAATGCCTAAAATTTGCTGATAATGCTCAAGTATATTTTACATGTCCTCGCTTACAAGAGTTGCCAATGATGTCATATATACATGCTTGCACACACACATGTGTGTGCACACACACTCCCCTCATCCAGACCCCAGTCATACCAAATGGCTTTTGGCTTCTCGAATACCCCTTCCTGTTTTTTTGTTTGTTTGTGTGTTTTTGTATTGGGGATTGAACTCAGGGCCTTGTGTATGGTAGGCAAGTACTCTACCATGGAGCTACATCCCCAGCCCCTTTCCTGTCTTGACATTCTCTACTTTTTCATTATATTCCATATTTAATCAAAGAAATACATATATTTACTTAAAATAAATTTTTGTCCTATTCTCTGTTACCAGCCTTGCTTTCAAAAAGCAATAATTCTGGGTATTGTTTCTGATGGTTAATGGTACCAGACATAGCAATGTCCAAATAACGATTATACTCTCGCGAGGGCGGAGCACTGGAGATTGAAGTCAGGACCTCTGCTCTCAGCCACAGCTCAGCCCTTCAAATTTAAATTTTACTTTTATTTTTGAGACAAGGTCTCACACTAAGTTGCTAAGTTGCCCACTCAGGGCTCAAAATGGCAATCCTCATGACACTGTTTGAGTACAGGAATTACAAGTGTGTAACCATGCCCGGTTAATTGGCTTACCAGTTAGATATAGTCCTTTGATTTCATACACGTATCCTATCCTGATTTTCAATGTTTATGTTACTTGATTTCTACTGAGATGGATTTTTAGCCTTCTCTATCCTCATTCTCCTGAGCACTGTTTCATAAACAGTACATCCATTTCTCATCTTTATCTCCACCCACCCAAGTGAATTACAGTTCAGTCTCTCTAATCTGGAGCTGTGTTTGGGGAACCATTGTTGTCGGAGTGTCATCTACTATATCATGGTGATGCTTTCTTTGGCCTTTACTTTGCATTAAATGCCTTCCTTGTGCTTGCTTTATCCCTGATTTTCAAGGGGAATATTCTGTTGGTTTCCTAAGTAACCATATTTTGGAAATAATTATCTGGTAACTTGAATCACTCTAGAGTTTGAGGTTAGGAATCACTGTCATTCAAAGGCAAAATCTCTTTTAGCTCCCAAGTCATTCTGATCTGAATACAATATATTTTTTGTTTAAATTTTTGGAAATTTATACAATCTTGATACCAATGCTCTGAACTTTTACAGTAATACACATTTATTTAGATATCTGTTCATTCATTTTGCTGGGAACTTTGAGGTAGCCCCTCCCCCCAACACACACAGATATCTTTTGGAAATACTATGTAGTTCATGCTGACTTCAATGTGTCAATCATGGATAGCAATAAATATATGAAAAAATGCTCATCATTGGTCATTCAAGAGATGCAAATTAAAGCAACATTGAGATTTCATCCACTCCAGAAAGAAGGGTTGTCATTTAAAAAAATCAAACAATAACAAATGTTGGAAGAGCTCTGTGCAAAAAGCAATCCTCCATTGTTGATGGGAATACAGTCTGATACAACCACTGGAGAAATCAGTGTGAAGAGTTTTCAGAAAAGTAGGACTATAGGTCCCATTTGACCCAGTATTCCCCTTCTGGATATTTGAAAACATCATACCACAGCAATATATGTGCACCCATGCTCATAGCGGCACAATTTGTCATAGCTAAATCTTGGAGCTCAAATGCTCATCAGCTGAGGAATGGATAAAAAAGATGCAGTATTTTTACACAATGGAGTATTACTCAGCTATAGAGAAAGATAAGCTGAAGGCTTTTACAGCTAAATGAGTGCAACTTGAGACCATGCACAAAAGCGAAATAAAATAAGACCTACAAGTGTCAACACTGTATTGTCTTTCTAGTGTAAGAAGCTGAAAGAGTAAATAAGAGCCAAAAGATTTAATAAATATTGTGAAAGAAAGAAACTGTCCAAAAGGAAAGAATAATTGGGGTAAGGGAAAGGAGAAAAGAAAGGATTAAACACACACACACACACACACACACACACACAC
>NDGM011089285.1:0-15872 GCA_002564305.1 Octomys mimax
ATGGCTCAGTGGAATAAGCGCTTCCCTGGCAAGTGCAAGGCTCTGAGTTCAATCCCCGGTTCCACAAAAAAAAAAAAAAAAAAAGAAACAAAAAAAAAAAACACATATGCATGTTGCATGTCATTATTTACATTAAAGTTACAATGGTGAAACTTTCTCAGATGTATAGTTTTCTCAGATGATACTTACACCCATAAAATTATTTGACATGTGTCCTTGTTAGATCAGGGAAAGAAACAAATTTGGTGAAAGCACAAGAGCTTTTTGATGCTGTAATAAACATTTTAGCATCCGGGCCTACCAGTGGCCTGCCAGTGCCAGCACCCCTGGAGAGCTCGGATGTCAGTGGGGGAGAAGATGTCTTGGATTCAGGTTGATCGGCAGGTGCCTCACCACTGAGGTCCAAGGCACCAGACTCACACACAAAGGAGAATCTGAAGGAAAATTAACTATATTTATTGTTAATTATGGCAACTTCAGCCAATTTAAAAAAACCTCTGGATTCCTATATTTAACAGATGGCAAGAAAAACCAACAAGGGACCAGAAAAATAATCTAGAACCAATTGAACATTTGTGATAAAGAAACCCCATGAATTGGGAAAAAAATGGTTGACTGTTCCTCAGACAAAATACTTCTATTTAGAACATAAATAATTAAAAATTCAGGGCTCCCAAATCCAAAAACCCAAGCAGAAAATGGGTATCTGAGGTAGGTACACACTTCTCAGATGAAGGAATAGAAATGGCAAATAAATATATGAAATAATGTTCAACATCATTGGTTGTAGAGCAACGCAAATCAAAACAACACTGAGATTCCATCTCACCCCAGAAAGAAGGTCTATCATCAAGAAGACAGCCAAGAGAGAATGCTGGAGGCATTGCGGGAGAAAAGGAACCCTTCTCCACTGCTGCTGGGAGGGCAGGCTGGTACAACCACTATGAAAATCAGTGTAGAGGTTCCTCAAAAAGCTAGAATTGGAGGTCCCATTCAAGCCAGGGATTCCCCTCCTGGGTACTTTTCCAGAACAAGTGGAAACATCAGCCCACAGTGAACATACATACACCCATGTTTATAGTAGCTCTATCATAGCTAAATCCTGGAAACAACCCAGATGCCCATCAACTGAGGAAAAGATAAAAGAGACGTATTTTTACAAACGGAATACTACTCATCTATAAAGAAGACAGTCACAAGGTTTTTATAAGAAGTGGATACAACTAGCAGCCCTATGGGTAAGCGACATAAATCAGACTTCCATCTGCAAACATTGTATTGTCTCGCTGGTGTCAGACTGAGAGTAATTAAAATCTGAAAGGTACAAGAGATATAGCGAAAGGAAAGAATGTGCTCAAAGGGAAGGAACAACTGGGATGAGAGACAGGAAGAAAGACAGAGGAAGTGAAAAAGAAATACATACGTATGTGCTCAGGATATCTTGGATAATTGTACTGCTGATTTCTGCTGGTCTGCTGTAATGAGCAGCTAATGCTTAAATTTTTTTCTCTCCTTTTAAATTTTTATAATTTTTCACCAATTTTGCATGTTTATCTGGTATTCTGGTGTTTTTTTTTTTTTTTTTTTTTTTGCAGAACTGGGGATTGAACTCAGGCCCTTGCATTTGCCAGGGAAGCGATTATTCTACTGAGCCATCTCCCTTTATCTGGTATTCTGAACAACTAATTTGAAGACAACAATATACAATATAATTGTTGAATTCCTATTCTTTAGTGAAATTTTTTATCATTTCTCATGCCTTTTTTACTGTTTTTATTCACTTTAAAAAATAAAAAAGCCCCCCAAAATGAATGAGTGACTACTATACAGCTTTACAAAAGTAATACAGTTCTCATATTTGGCTGATAGAATTACATCCTTAACCATTAAAGATTTGCAGTGAATTCATGAGTATGACAGGGTAGGTGAGGTTTGCACTGAAATACACCAGTGGATTAAGTTGTAAAGCAGTAAGAAAAAACAAAGGTAAATAGAACTGGCCAGAGAATGATTTTTATCTGACTTAGGAATCAACAGCACAAAAATATTTGTATGCAAGGGCTGGCGAGATAGCTCAGCGGACTAAGCACCTGCTTGGGCAAGTGCAGGCACCAGGGTTCCATCCTCAGTACCAAATGAGAGCTGGCCCCACCCCCAGGCACACTGACCTGGCCACCGAGCCTGGGCGTGTTGCACATAGCTGTCATCGCAGCACTGGGAGGCTGAAAATAGGAGGATCGCTGAGTCTGGGCTGCATAGTGAGACCCTGTGCCACATACATTAAAAAAATCTTTGTAAATATTTGTCAATGTGGGAGTATGTTTGAGTGTGTATGTGTATTTTACTGTATACATAAGTCAAAAATATGTATTATCTTTACCTATCTGTTTCCATTCATCTGAATGTTTTACTAGAGATAAAATGTAATAATAGTAAAATTGCAATAAAACGCCAACATGCACGACACAGTAAGGGGAGAGCAAATTCATGCAACCTTTCTAATATATTATTCGATAATAATAGAGGCTCCAGATCATTATTATCTTTAATTTAGTGGTCCTGCTCTATGAATTTATGATGAAGACTTCATTAGAAGTCATGTCAAATATTTATGTAAAACATTTTCATTATACCTCTATTAATAGACTAGAGACAAACGTAATTACAAACTGCTCATTAGGGAAATGGTGGAATAAATTATGCCGTGACAAATAATGCCCCTTAGTGCCATAATAGAAATACATAAATAGAAAGACACACTATGCTCTTGAAGAAGAAATTCTGATAACCAAATTGTGTTTTATTTTGAATGGTTCTTTGTGATTAATGGACTGCTCTCCCATATTCAGTAGAAAATATTGAGAGCTGGCAAGGTATTCTGAGTTGCTAGTGAATAAATACATGTATGAACCATGCCATCAGCACGGATGCAGTCATCTTTATCCCCATGGGAAACGATAGCTATAGCTTAAATAAAGCAGATGCTTAGTCCTCACTCAGGTCGCTGGGTGCCCTTGCTTACACGCTTGCCATTTGTGTGGCACAAACAACTGAGGAGGCCTCACCTAGCTGGACGCTGGTGGGTACCAATGCAGAGGGGACAGTGGACATGGCCCAGGATCTTCTGGCCACAGGGCAAGTCCTGGGGCAGCCTCCTGTCCATCCCTCCAGCACACATTCCCCTCAGGACAGCAAGGACAGTGGCAGCACATAGGCAGTGTATTAGGGATACAATTGAATTAATCCATAGAAGAGATATAGGGAGAATAAGTGACCAATGCAATGAAAGCATGTATGGATTTACATGATTTAAATCAGGAAGAGGATATCATAAATCTGTGTGTGTATAGTATTTCTTAAGAACACACACTCAATAGGAATTTTATGTTAATTTCTCTAAGTAAGTGGTTAGGTATATATTTGAAAATGTTTACCCAGGGAAATGGATAACCAATCATTTGGAATATTATATAGCTGTACTTATGATTCAGATATATGTAACATTCAGTATAAAAAAAAATTAAATTACGAGGAAAAATAGGTATATCATTTTGATGTTAGAAAGGTAAAACCTTTTACAAGCAGAGCCTAAATTCTGGATGCTAAGAGGTTTTGCAATATAATACTGTTTTCCATGGTAACACTGTTGCACATGAGACCTTCAGAACTTGTGTACCTTACAGAATTGAAACATTGACATCTTTCCTACGCTGTATGCCCACAATCCACTCTATAAATTTCACAAGTGAGCTTATGCACCATTTGTCCTTTCATATCTGTCTAATTTTACTCAATATAATACCCTCTAGTTTCATCAATACACAAGAGTTTTCATTTCCAATACACACACACTCACACACAGATGGTCAATGTTGTTTAAATACTTAGACTTAAAAAATTACACAGCCAAGTATTGATTTCATTTTCTTTAACCATAGACCCTAAAGTGAGATTGAGGAACATAAGCTATCTCAGGGATATGGCTGAGTTCCAGAGGGCCCCACAAAGCCTCATGTGTTCAGAGGTGAGGAGGAGGCCAGTCACTGAGTACATGGCCTGGAGGTGTATTGTCCTTTCTTCTCTGCTTTCTCGCTGTCTGGGTTGAGCAGCTTTCCTCTGGGATGCCTTTCTGCTGTGCTGTTCCTGCCTTGGAATAAGTCCACTGTGGCTTAAACTCTCTGAAACTGTGAATCCAAATACACCTCTCCTCCTTTAAGTTGTGTGTGTTGAGTATTGTGTTCTGTCATGGGAATGAGTCTTTTGACACTCATACTTGTTGGAGTAGATGTTTAATTTGGTGTCTGGACTGTGGTCATCTGGCTCCAAAATGGAAACATCACTCAGAAGGGAGTTTAACAGCAAAGCCACCCATTTGTTGAGCCCTGGGACGCAGAGCAGCAGAACAGAAGAAGATATGAGGGATTAGGCAGTGACCCTATTACTATATCCCCATATCCCACATGAACACACCCACAAGTATGCTCCACCAAGGCTCTCAGGAAGTTCCCAAAGGCAATTATGATGACATTCCTCCTTAATTCTCTCACTTCCCTCCTTGTCAACTGCATGTACAAACACACCTTCTTAATTTATGCTTCCAGTAAAGACAGTAGCAACCCAGGGACCAGGGAGATAGCTCAGTAGAATAAGTACCTACCTGGCAAGTATGGGGTCCTGAGTTCAATCCACGGTACCTCAAACAAACAAACAAACAAAAAAACTGAATAACTTCTTTTAGGCTGGCCAAATAGTGCAGCAGATTAAAGCACCTGCAAGCAGGCACAGGGGTGGGAGGTTTGGTCCCCTGGCCTGCTGTGGTGGTCCCGCCCCCAGGTTGCCCTGAAAGGGCAATTGAGGTGTGGCAGTGCGCGCCTGTGATCCCAGCTGTTGGGAGGCTGTAAACAGCCTGGTAGTGAGACCCTGAACACCCTGTAGACCCTTCCCTAAAATACATAATAATAATAATAATAATAATAATAATAATAATAATAATAGTAAGACAGTAGCAACCCAACAAATACAGTTGTCCTGTGTACAACTAGAAATGCAACAAATCTTTGTCCAGTGTCAACATTTCCAGCCCTTTTCAAAATTCCATGTTCAAGTCTCATCTAAGATTGAAGGCAAGTTCTTAGCTAGGAAGATCTGCAAACAATAAAAAGCAAGTTTCATTGTCCTAAGATATAGTTTCTGCAGTAAAAATTTCCCTACCAAAAGGGAGGATATGAAAATAAAAAATAATTAGATGAAAACAAGAACAAAATACAGCGGAACATACAATGAGCCTTGCAGGCCACCCCTGGCATCTGGAGCACACGGAGGTAAGAAGTCAATTCCAGAGGACTCGAGGGCCCTGAAATCTGATGGTCTTGCTGTTTTCAGGCCACATTCCTTCTCTCTTGAGTTGGCTCCACTCAGCCTTGCAGCTTCCTGGGAAGATATCAGTGTTCCTGGCATTTCTGACATCCTTGGGTTTATATTGCACCTTTCACTTCACTCCTACAGCTTTGCACACTGTCTTCTTAATTTCTCTTTGTCTGGCCATCCAGGCCTTCACTTATGGCTTGGATTTCAAATGCACTTCACCAATCTCATGTGCCTTTGTGGGGGATGATCATGGTGGGGCTATGCTCATGAACGGATTGATCCACAGAAGATTTCAAAGTTAAGTATACCCCTGGGAGGTGGGGCCTAGACAGACGTGCTGGGTCCTTGTAAACTTGACCTGGAAGTGTGCAATTTATTGCTCACTCACTTAGTTATTGGTCTTAATTAAAATCTCCTAAGTCTGGGTTTTACTATCTGGGTTTTTATCAACATTCTGTTTCTCTGAGTTCTCACCAGAATCAGGCTATACTTGTAGCACTATAAGGTCTCTTTATCCCACATATCCATCTAAGCTGGATGCCATAGGTGAGCCATGTTTCCTTCACCATACCCCTCTGTCATCTTGTCTCTTCCTGGAAGCCAGCTGTTCATGAACTAAAAATGTGACAAAATAAATCTCTTCACTTTAGCAATAGGAAAGTTACTAAGATACTTTCATTTGAAATCTGGGTGGAAGCTTATATTATCCACAACTCTTGCACTCTGCATGCTGGTCAATTCATTATCAGGCAAATGAAAGCAAAGTCTTTTGCTGCTACAAGCAAAAGTCAGGACCCCTTGGACCAAGGCTGCAGTGGTTCTGAGTATCTGGATGTTGAGACACAGTGAATTCAGTGGAATTAATTACATAGTAGGCTCTTCTGGAACAGGGGACATAAGGGTTTTCTTCCAAATGAAAGATTTGCACTGCTGCACATGTGAGCCTGAAAGGATAGGGTTTTGCTGATTTCTGATATGCCTTCAAAAGCATTGTGTATCTTGTCCATATACAAATATCCAGTTTCTTTTCCATGGCCCCAATCTCTTCAACAACCCTGACTTTGCCCTCAAGAGTTACACGGTTACTTTGGGGGCAAAATTCAAAATGTTCAAATTTGTTTACTATGTTTCTTACCTAGGGTTCTCTCTGGAAATCAAGCTTAAGGTGCCCGTCAGTACCCACGCCACAAGTGAATGTTGGAATATTTCAAAATATTATCCATCAGATCAATTTGTTTACAACCCTTAACCTTAGTCTTCTGAAAAGTTTCAGGACATGAGTAAAATACAGAATTTCAAGGTAGCCGTTCGTTGGTCCTAACTAAAACCTCCTAAGTCTGGGTTTTACTATCTGGGTTTTCATCAGCGTTTTGCTTCTCTGAGTCCTCACCAGAATCAGGCTGTACTTAGAGCATTATAAAATCTCTTTATCCCACATATCCAAAAATTTAATTCCTCTTGCATGTTTATTTCAAAAGTTTCTAAAGCACAAAGTGAATGTAGGGTCAGCCACACCCCATTTTTCTGGTGCCAATTTTCTGTATTAGACAGGTTTCCTAGGACACAATATCTGCCATCTATAATTTAAAGCAAAAGAGGTTTAATTTGGCTCAGGTTTTAAGAAGACTCAGTCCATGGTCAGCTATCTCCAAGCAAGAAACCCATGGTAGAAGGGGTTGGTGTTGCTCAGTTCATGGAAGTCAGGAAGCAGAGTGGGGGTCGATGCCAGAGATGAAGACCTGAGGGGACTAGACATTGACCTAAGCCTCTCTCTCTATGAACCCAACCAGATACACTCAGAAGTGTGCCTCCTCAAGCCTTCAGGCAGAGCCGCAAACCAAGCTGAACTTCACTGTAACTGCCACTCCTGTTTTAATTTTTGCAGGACGCTGTATTGCTTTTCCTGTAATGTCTACGTCAATGTCCATTTCCACCAACATTTTCTCTTTATTCTCATCCTCACAACCCCTTTTAATCTCTGTGACAACAGCCAACAGAAAGGACGTGACAGCTCATTGTGGTTTTGATTTGCATTTTCAGCTGATTAGTGATACTGAGCACCTTTCATAAGGATATTATTTTGTCTGTCTTCTTTTAAAAGGGTCTACTAGGCCTTTGCCTATTTCAAAACTAGGTTGTTTATTGCTTTGCTATGGAGATATACAACTTTCTTATATAGTTTAGATATTGAGCAATGATTACATATATGTTTCGGAAATACATTTTCTGCTTCTGTAGGTGTTTCTTCAGCTTGTTGAGTGTTAGTTACATTTGCTGTATAGATGCTTTTGATTTTACTGAATAGAAATATTTGTCCATTTTTACTTTTCTTCCCTGTTTTTTGATCCTATATCCAAAATACCATTGCCGTATACAATGTCAACATTTTCACCTGTTTTATTCCAATGATTTTATAGTTTTAGATCATGAAATAATGTATGTAATTCATTTTGAGCATATTTCTGTGTAGGATGTGAAACAACAGTTCTGTTTTGTTTTTCCTGAATGTGGATATACAATTTTCCCGGTAGCATTTATTTATTTTCCTCTTTCTTTGTTTTTGGCATCATTGCTAACGATCACTTGACCACAAATATGCAGATTTACTTCTGGACTCTATTTTGTTTAAATGGCCTGCATTTTATTTAATTGTTTCTGTTGCCTGTGTCATAATAGTTTGACTCTTTTGCTTTACTGTGTGAAATCAAGAAATGCTATGTTTCCGGCTTTGTTCTTGCTCAGGATTGTTTTGATGCTTTTGTTTCTTTGTGATTTTATTGAGAGAACCAGAAAGGAAATTCACAAGAGATACACAAATTATAAAAAGAGCCAAATGGATATTCTGAAAGTAGAAATTTTAGCAACACAAATGAAAATAATACTGGGTTGCTTATCAATAAACTGGAATTGGAAGATTAAAGTGTCAGTAAAGTTGAAGGCAGGTAATGGAAACTATGTAGTCTTCAAAATGAAACAGATTAGAAAAAAAAGACAGCTATTTTGGGTTGGGAACAATCTCATGATCCAGCAGACATGTAATTGGTCCTTCAAAGGGACAACAGTATAAAATTGGTAGGGTACAAAATATTTTTTAAAAAATTGTAGAAGTATTATTCCAACTCTGTCATCAAATCCCAAGGGTGAGGGTGTGAGGTATGAGGAAATAAAGTTTATTAAGTTCGCAGTTTCAGACAGCTCAAGCGTAAGGACAGGCCACCCCATCTGCCTGATGTCTGGTGAGGCTCCCACCGGCTCTGTCTTGTTACTGCAGGCAGGTGTTCAGGTTTAGAGCAAATGCCCTCACAAGAGGCTGCAAAGACTCTCAGAAGCATCTTTCTGAAGCTGTCATAATTAATCTGGGCTTAACATGCTTAGTGCCTCACTCACAGCAGTGAGTGCTCTGTCTGGAGAACTAGGTGAGTGTGGAAACAGAAAGGCAATAACTCACAGTGGAAAGGAAGGAAAACAAAGGAGAAAACAAAAGCTACTTCCCCTCTGTTCATAGAGTAAGCGGGGAGCTCCTAGCGTGGGACTTTGCAGAGACTCACAGGCAGGCCGGCAGTGGAAAGACTTCACACTACGGAAAGGAGAAGGCTTCCGGGTCGCTGACTGGGGACTGCTAGTGGTGGGAGGGAGCAGATGGGTGGCTCGTAGACCACACTGTGGGATTGGTTAGGGGCGCACAGCTGGCTCTGGCTTATTGGTCTTAACTGGAAACAGGAATGCATATCAGGAATTTCTCAATTGTTATTCCAATCCTGGCCATTTGGGGACACTCACTGTAGGGTTATTGTTTGGCTTCCTAGATTCTTTGTCACAGACAGTGATTTCATTTTGTACAGGCCCGACACATGAAGAGCAGGATGGATTCTTGGGCTAGTTTCTGCAGATTCTATGCTGTTCTCCTGACCTATTGCTCCAGATTGTACATCAGATTTTTATTTTTATATATGGCCTGGGTAACATCTGTTTGTACATTCAAAGTCCAATGTCATTGATTTCTAAACTGTCTGTGTGCCATCTTCTTTTAAATTATGCTCAGAGCTGCACATCATAGTTTTGCACTGCTGTTGTTCTGTGTTTTTTCCCCTGGCTCTTCCATGTCTCTCAGATGTGGAGACCATCTACCCAACATAATTCAAAGCTGAGATTCTCTGAAGTTTGCCTTATGCAGTCACACTTCAGAAAATTAGAGGGCTGCAACATAGATTGCAATTAATTTTAAATTACATGAGGTGGTGTGTTTGGTGGTACAAGCTGGTGAGTCAGTAAAATAGCAAATTTAAAGATCTTTGTGTACTTAGAAATATGCAACACATGAGGGGAAAATGCGACATGCAGTCAGTTTAGAAACAGATCTTGCTCTGTGGAAGCCCTGAGAATTTTGCGGAGCACCCTCTGTGGCAAATGCCATTAACACAAAAACATACACAGCAGGCCCTCAGCAGCTGTGAGGAGGCAGAGTCTGCAGGACACCAAACAGGCCTAGCAAAGCCAAACAACAGGAGCAGCTACCGGGCTTGCAGTCAGAGTAAACACAAAGACAATAATCAACATTTATTTGAAATTGCATTTCCACGTCTCTGATTCAAAATGACTTGTGGGGCCTTATTTCTCAAGTAGACAGTGATGTTTATGGGGTGCAGGACCTGGTGGAAGACTGCAAATGATAGAAATTATTTGTTCTCTTCTGCAATTGAATATGAACTCCTCAGAGGCAGAAACCAGTTCTGTTTGTTTGCATATTATTATTATGTGTCCCTTTGTGCAGATTCCCTAATCTTTCCTCTGTGGAACAATAAATAAGGAATTTCTGATTCATGGGAGGTGTTAGTAAATGTTTGTTAAATAAATAGGTGTAAATGAAGCAAGGAAAGGGAGAGTGGGGGGGGGTAGACTTGATTGTCTTTCTCCTGTTTGTTTCAACAGCTAAATAAAACATTTTACATTCCATCACTTTTCTGTCCTCGACATATTTAGAATGCACTGTGTACTCCATGCTCCAGTAGCTTTCTCCTGTTAAATTTAGGGAATAGTATTGGTAGAATCCAATTCTAAAGTGAAACACAATGGTACTTGGGTACTTTGGGACATAAGTAATTTATCAGTGAGGATCTAGCCAAGAAAAAGGATACTATTTTGTGTGTGATTAAGCAAATTTAAACAGGGAAAATTTGAACAGCATTGTTTATATACAGGATGGCAAAGTTTAGAGTCCAGGCTGAAGTTGATAAGACTACCAAGAGAAAGCTACAGTGGGGAGCTGCTATCTCCCTGGGCCCCCTGGGTCTGAGGATAAAAGGCAGAAGACAGTGACCAGAGTCCTCAACCACTTTAAAGGAAAGCACAGGATTCTGTCTGGGTACAGAAGACAGCCATCCATCACCCAGCTCCACTGAAGGCATAAGGTGGATAAGGGAAGTCTCTCACCATCCCTTCTCACTGGAACCTTTTAGGAGCTGAGCCATGGTGCCATGGCGGGATAGGCAGGGAGCTTCCAGGAATCAATGTATGAAGAGGGCAAGAAAGACTAAATAATGCAGTTCCAACTAAGAACCCCGTAATAGCTTAAGATGAAAGAGGAATGTGAGAAGCCGAGATGAGCACCCTTAGTCAAGCAAGATTTAGGCAGCTGTGTAGATTAAGGTACTGAGGTGAAGAAATCTATCACTGAGGAAGGCTTCCTAATGGCCTCTACTGAAAAGGATGCTTTCAACTCTTTTCCCAATAACTGCAGAAATTTGAAGACATCTAAATTTTTCCAACATCTTGGCAGGTGTAGATTTTGGTTGTTGTCATCAACATACTACCTCTAGGAATTTGACTTTTGCAAATACGAGCTGCCGGAGTATCTGACATCATTTCTCTGGTATTCTAGACTCAAGAAATGGGTTTTTCTTTCCACTCCACATGTAAAGGTAAGTTTGGGAGCAGACGTTTTCCTGGGAACAGTGGCTCACTTTCACATTGCATGGGATGCTACTTACAATGATTTGGGTCTCTTTTTCATCAAGCCAGATCCTGCTAGTCCTTCCCTAAGTCCTGTGGACCCATTTACTCTTCAGGTCCTTAACTTACCTTTACTTTTATGATAAGTTTTCATTTTCTTTCTTCTCAGTAGTACATAGATATCAAAGTTCTTATGTTTTTTAAGCATTTACCTACTCCACCTCAACTATCTCAACAAACAATGAGTTTACTATAGGGGAACTTCTCTGTGGGAAATGGTATTGGTGTATTTAGCAGATAATTATTAATAAATAATCTTACTTTTACAAAGGAGAAAGAGAGATTGTGTAAGCGTGGATAATAAGGTAATGTTGTAGAAGTTCAAGGTTCAATTTCCTGGGCTTCTTTAATAGTGGAAAGCGTGGAGGAAGGTCAGCTGGTAGAAATGATTGATGTTGAGCTCAGCACATTCATCAATGAGAGACATCAGGTAGGCTGAACTTGTCGAAGACCAAAAGATTCCAACATGCTCCAAAAGCCTATTTGTAAGATGAGCCTGATATGAAAAAGCCCCACTGGCAAACATGGGCCACTGTAGACTGCACCAAATGCAATTTCAAGAAAGTAAGAAAGAAATCAAATTGAATTCAAGGTATTAACAAAGGTACCTCTTGCTCAGTGAATGACAGCTTAAAAAGTAGAGCCAGTAGCTCTATTTAGAAGTTTGATAGTTCTTTACAGAAGTCTGGAAGTAAAAGAAAGGGTAGAGAACATTCAACTGTGTGAGAGGGAGAAGTGATGGGAAGATTTAAGAGATATTGAACCTGCTTTCTGCTCAGCAAAGGAGGAAGCCAAAAGGGAGAGAAGGGAGACATCAGAGACAGAACTGTGCAGTGTGGGGTAAGGTCAGAGAAGGTCAGAGGCACGGGGGGAGGATCTGTCTTTATTAGGATGGAAGGTGTCTTACTGTCCAGGAGAATGATGTTGATAAATTGCTTGGGATGGAAGATCTTTAAAACATCTGCTGGTTTCCTGCTTGACTTTCTACAACATTTGGAGGTTACTAACAATAAAGGGAAGAAAAGTGTCACTCATAAAATCACAGATTTGAGTTTCACTCATTCATTGTTGCAAGAACCAGAAAAATATTTCTTCTAAACCACTGTGCTTGTGTCCCTGTGCTTGCAGTGAGGGGACACACACACACACACACACACACACACACACACATTGCATTCTCTGTATCTAGACTGTGGGGATTGGCAGCTGAAAACTAAGTCAGGATACAGTGTAACACAGAACTATGTCCTGAATGCAAGAGCTTACTCTAGCTGTGGGAGGTCAAGAAAGATTTTCTAGTCACTGTACCCTAGGAGTGACAATGCCACTTGGCTTAAGGTTTAGTGGATGGACACCATGTCAGAATAGGACACCTTGCAGGCAGAGTGATGCTTGCCTGTAATCTCAGCCCTGGGTGGTGGGGGTCTGACGCAGTAGCATCAAAAGTACAAACCAAGCCAGGGCAACTGGGTGAGACACTGTCTCAAATTAGAAAATAAAAAGGGTTATAATTTAGCTCAGTGAGTAGGTCCTGGGTTTAATTCCCAGGAAATCACCCCTAAAAAGAAGGGGAGCATATGTGCAGGGAGCATGCTATGGAGATGCATCCCCGGTCAGAAGGCAAGGACAGCTGAATCCCAGGATCCCAGGAGATGTCTGAGTCTGATGTGGGTGCAGAGTAGGCAAGGTTGACTTTGTGGCCTGAGATGTGTGGAAATTTTTGAAATGCTGACAGTGTTATGAGAATCTTTTGTGTCTTCTAAGGTGGAGATTTCAGGAAACAGTCATAAACCAGAGACTGTTCAGGAGAGCATGTGAGAGTGTTCATGCCATAGCTGCATCCTAGTACATGAAATAGGAAACATAACTAATTTGGACACATTGAGAAGGAAGGGTGGCCAGAAGGGACTGGTGGAGAATTGCTTATATGTACTTGATTAAAGATATTCCACTATCTTCACTTAGGTATTTTGATTTCTGTCTGAATAAGTACAAATAAAGGGAGTGGAGGGGCTGTATGAGGGTCACAGAGGTTTGTATGTTAATTAATTAGACACAATTTGCTGAAGACACATTTAGTTCTGAAGAGTAATTTCCATATTTGCCTCTGTTGACTAAACAAGTGATAAACATTTTGTATGTTTGATTTACTGCTCTTTAAGCTGCAGATTTACTTGCATTTCTAAATTACATATGAAAGAACAGGGTTTATGAGAAATCAGCAACTTGTCTTTTAAATGAATTGAAGTTCTGGGTCAGAAGACGAAGCCAGGGGAATGGAATCCCAAAACCATTGTCTGAGTGGGCGAAGGTTGAAGCCATCTTGATTCTTTCATCTCTTTGTGAGAGCTTACGGAAGTCACTTTGTCACTGTTAAATGGTAGTACATGACACTCCCAAGTTAAAGAGTCGAGGATTACTTCATCTCATGGATTTCAGATGATTCAGGCCATGGTTGATTGGATGGAAGCAAGAACCACTGTGGAATGGTATGGTGGAGCAAAATCACTTACCTCAAGTGTCCAGGAAGTGAAGAGAGAAAAGAAGAGGGAGGAAGGACAAGAATACCCCCTGCTTGGTCACAACCTCCCCGTTTAGTCCCCGATCAGACCCCATCTCCTACCATCATAATCAGTCATGAATTTATCAGTGGGTGAATATATAAATAAATATACCTCCCCATGATCTAGTCATCTTCCATCAATGAGACGCTGGGATCTCAAAGAAGAACTCCTCTACTAGTGTGATTTCTAGCTTCACTCAACCCTATCCTGACTGAAATCTGAGCAAAATCTCTAGGAAGAAGAAACTCAGCATCCCTAGGTACATCCTGGCCTCTCCCTTTGGAGAAGTCTATCTGCTTCAGCATCTTTGTTGTGCAGGTTCCAGCCCTACCCTGGGTAGATGGGAGAGTTTTGCTAGGTCCCAGGTCAGTAGAACATCTTTACTTTTCTTCTGGCCTTTACCAAAGATGACAGTAAGGCTCCGATGATGTGTCCATACCTTTGCTCTTCCCGTTATACAGAGCCTCAGAGGGCCAATGAGTGGATGGAACTAGGGGTCACTCTGAGATCTAGCCTTCATTACTCTGAGGCCACCCCTTCACTCCATCCCCTGCCATAGTGAGGTGGACACTGTGCCATGACTGCATAGTGATTGGTGTGCCTTCAGTCCCATAAGTGACACTGGTATGGGGGGGTGTTCAGCCTCATCTGCCTTGGGCGATGTCATTTGTCTGGGAATGAAGCTCCCTGATGTCACTTGGGTGAATGTAGTGGAGCATTTGGGTAATTCACTGTGACACTTGTAGTGGTCCACAGTCAATCTTGGTGTCCAAGCCAAGAAACAGCCTGCCCTGGTGGATACTCTTCTCGACTTTGCCCAAGTGTCTACCTTGCTATTGAAATATTAAGGGCAATTTATGGAACATTTTTATAATTGATATTGGAAACACTAGGAAACCAAGACATCAGTGTAAAATGTTTGCTCAAGGCAGCTTTCCTCATATTTGATATTTCCTCTCTGTCATTTTCCTTGCCTGCTTCTCTTTCATGTAACCTTGTAGCACTGCAATTTTCTTCTGGAGCAAATTCTTTGCCTTCACTAAACAGTGCATTTGAAGAAGTTGAAGCCAATTTATTGTCCTCTGAATTTATGAGACATCAGAAACTTCATGAGATAAAAGCACTTTATTTTGGTTAGAAATAACCAGATGCTGTGAACAAAAGAATTGATTTTTTTTTAAAAAAGAAAGAAATGGAGAATGTAGCTAATACTGGTAGTCTTGTGACCTGATTTTCATTGCTTTATTTAGTAGGTAGGGCTGATATGTTAACAGTGACAAACTATTAGAGCAATAAAAATTACCCTGGCTCCTGTGGTTCCTGTGCATTTTCCCAGGGGTCTCAGAAATGCCAAAGTGCAGAAGCGCACCGGGCACTTCCGTGCTTCTTTAGTCACGGCCTTGGGAAGATGTCCAAGGTAAGAAAAATTACCGCTGGCCCTGGCTTTGCAACAGCCCAGCCTCTGTGGCATCATGCCACAATGTCCATTTTATTTTTAAAAGAAACCAACCTGCATTGGGAAGGCAAGGCCGTGGGGGGAACACTAATGAAAACAGCAGGAGAAAACTTTTAGGAGGTGGTAGGTGAGTTCATGAGACAGACTGCAGTGTTAGTTTCATGAGTGTATTTGTCTTCCAAGTCATCAACTTGCATACATGAAATGAGTGTAGAGTTCTGGTGTGGCGATCATATATTCAAAAATGCTTGTTGAAAAAGAGATCAGCTGTAGAGGGCTTGCCTATTAAATACAGAGACCTACATTTCATCCATAGCTTGGCAGAAAAAAATTTAATAATTTGAGGATTAAATATCTTACTCTAGTAAAATATGTGTACTAGGTGAGCCTGCCAGGCAAGCTTAAGGCCCTGAGTTTGATTTCCTGTACCCTCCCAAAATAATATAGAAATTTGTGCTCTTTAAAAATAAAATGGG
>NDGM011089289.1:0-11088 GCA_002564305.1 Octomys mimax
TACAGATGAATGACCATTTTGTATCTGTGTATTCAAAATGGTTAGGATAGATATACAGCTACAGTCTCTTAATTAAATGAATAGGATTTGTTTTAATAGTGTTTGTAAATAGGATATCATGTCTGCATCTTGTACAACAAATAATTAGTAGGAAGATAGTATGCAATGTGTTAATTATTGAAACTGTCCTACCAATTTGATTTGAAACTGTCTCATTGCTATTTGTTTCTCAATAAAATTATGGGAAAAAATAGGCTATGTATTTTGTTAATGTATAATGCATATTGTAACATCACTTTCTTTTAAACAAAAATGTATTTAAAATTGTAAATTGTATGTAATTATTTAATTTTAATTGATTAATTTAATTATTAATTTTTAACATGTCATGTTTCATTGTTTCTGGTTTATTCAGCATAAGAGGTATATAAATAGAAAGGTAAATATAATAGAAATAGGTGTGAGACATATTAAAATATAATTTTAAAATTCATATTCTGTAAATATGAACATAAAACATAATTTTAATTGAAATTGACGCATAAAGGTAAACAACTTATCTGGAAAGTATTTAAAATTTCAATAGAAATTAACATTTTCTAAACTGAGTAGTATAAACAGTAGTACTTTAACTTATAAAAATAATTTTGTTTTGTTCTTTTTAAACCAGAGAAAAAGTTCTAACACTTAAATTATATGTCTCAGATGATTCAACACACTCAGCACATCCAAAACTCAATCATACCCATCCGTGATGCAGAACACTCTGGGAAGTAAATTAACACAATTTTAGGACCAATAAGTAATACTTAGCTTCTCACTGCTATTGTAATCCATTCAGATAATTCAACAGAATATGAATATAAGTATATATGCTAAGTAATACCTACTCCTTATGAAATATAATACACTGAAAGGGATACAATGAAAAATAAGGCATGGACTTTGCCCTCAAGGGGCTTACAGTCTAGTATTGAAAAAATAAACAAGCACATAAATCACCATAACATAAAGTAGAAAGTGATGTGTCATAAGTTCACTGAATATGCTATGGGGATTTCTAAAATAACAGGTTTTATTTGGTTCAGTTCATTTCTTGGAATTGAATCTGATGCCTTCATACTGAGCAGCATCTCCAGATCATTTTTGAGTGTTTTCTTTTGAAACAAAGTTTCCCTGAGTCACTAAGTTGCCCCGCTTAGCCTCCAACCTGCATTCTCCAGCTCCATCCTTCCAGAATTCTGGGATCACAAGTGTGTGCCAACTGGCCCATTCACCTTTTAAAAAGGTAATAAGTAGCCAACAAAAATAGGCCAAACGTTAATTTTCAAGATTAAGTGCCAAACTTTGTGAATTTATAGGTGACAAGAACTTCAACAGTAATGTCAATCCCAACCAGTTCTTTACAGTGTTTCAATATAGAGTACTAACCTAGTAGAGATAATATTTTTGTCATTGTTCTGAAGAGATGCAAATGCAACAGGGCTCAAATGACCATTTACATATAATTAAAAATTAAATAAATTGTAAAATACTCATGACACATTACTTTCTTGCACAGAAATTGGCTGAGGCAGATGAAAGTCATGAAGAGTTCCTCGGTGGCTCAAGTGTGCTCCAAGGAAAGCTAGAAGGTTGTACAGTTAACTCCCAGGGTGTAACTCTAAACCATACAACCTACTACCTCAACCCGGATGCACACAACATCGAGTGTGGCTCCAAACTCCTTATCATATCTTCATTCAGCTCCTCCAAATACGGCGGCCATATACCTAAGGGCTTGGCAAGGATGTAGATGTCATATGCTGACATTTCACTCATATACTTAAAATATGTCCTAGGACTTTTAGGATTTCTAGGAGGGATCCCATAAAATGCTTTCTGACATCTTCCCTGCCATAAAGCTAATAGTATTAAACTGTGTTTTCTAGGCAATATAGGCTCCATAGTAAGATCTAAAATCAGTAACTTTTATTTTCTTATTGAAACTGATTAGGTGCACTAACCCTTGAAAACATGCCCTGAAGTTTCTGAACTAGGTTAATTCAGGTCTTGGTTCAAATATTTTGCTAAAAGATTTCAACATTTGAAAGCATATTAGTGTACTTGAAATCAAACTTGAATGGCGGTGCTATAAACATTTCCCAGGGTTCCAGTATGAAAGCCCGCCTCATAAGACAGATGAGGATTAATATATACATAGAAAACAGGAAAACACAATGACTTAAAAAACTAATAAACTCAAACTTAACAAGAATTTAATGAGATATAATTAATAAACATTGTTTATAGTGTTTGTCATATTACCACATTGACACAGACCCATAGAAGCGAGCTTGTGCGGTCCACTTCACCACAAGATCGGATCTACGGGTTTATGCCAACAGGCAACATCTGGCATAGGCTGCCTCTCAGTGTAGAATCTGTGGTATATATGGAATGCATTTAGGAGTAAAAAATAACACTATTCATCTTTTAGTACCAGTATTTTAAGGGCTGCATCTTGAGGCTCTGCATACCCCGTTAGAGGCCTTTATAAATATGTTAAACTAAAATACTATATTGAAAATTTTTCAGCCTGGCTTTTAAAAGACAGTGAATAGTTTGGAATCCAATGATTATACTAACAAGATTTTGAAAGAAAAAAAAAAGAATCCATACACACATATAAATTATGCAATTGTAAAGCATGATATAGTATTATGAGTCTACAATTAAAATTGAATTATGAGGCTATTAATATTTAAGTTAAAGTACTTGTTTTGATTCTTTTAAAGGTTTGGTAACCAGTTTAAAAATTTGATTTTTTTATTAAATAGATAAGATCTGACTAACTGGAGAACATAGACAGATGTTATAAATATGAAATATGGTCATATACATCTGTGGTCAGAATAAAACTAAAATTTACAGTGTTTGGATGAATTAATACCCAAACATTCAAATCAGTGATCCATTAACAGTATCATTACTGATATCCTGTGCTCCCATTTATACTCCGGCTACATCCGAGAGGATATTTTATCTCAGAAACAAAATATATTTGAATTTATTTTTAAAAGGTATCTTTAAACAAAATATGTTCTGACGTATAACTCTCATGTGGTCAACAGGTTGGTTAAAAATAAGTTCTTAAAAAAATTACCTTACAACTGCCACACAATAGGCAAACACAAATGAGTAAACATAAAGCAAGGAATAGACTTTTTAAGATCCTAAGCTCAATTATAACAAAATTATAAGTTTTGCAATCTTTTATGTATATCTATAATCATTTAGCATTTCTTAATTATATCTCCATTGTGAAAAATAATAATATAACATAGTAATTATGATTCTGTATGCTTTGAAATAAAATAAAATGTTTTATAAGACTTAATACAGATAATGTGGTCTACACAATTTTCACCATTATTTACTTTCAAAAATTTCCCATACTTATTAAAACCTAAATAATCAACAGCAATGTAGTAAAAGAAATTCAGTGTATTTTTATGAATTTCTGTATGAAATAAAGGATAACATTTTAGAGTTTTATCATAGTACAAATGCATGTTTTGGCTTTATTATAATATGAGATCATGTAAAAAAAATGATAGAAAAATCACAATTCTATTTCCTTCCCCCATATTTCACTTCCTTTTATATGGTACAGCAAATGGAGAACATAATTTTTTTTTGTAAATAGCTTTCTAGTCAAACCTATTTTACCTCTGTGCACAAATGTATACACAGATATCTATTCAATTAAAAATTGGACATTAATCTTGAATTCAGGCGATTTTTTCCCAAAGATAGCATATAAAATCTCAAATGAAAACCACAAATGACAATTTCTATCAGCTAGATTCACAAAAAAATTAAAAGATTTTTATAGCAAAACAGTGAAAGATGTTTTGTTCTTGAAAAAAGTGCATAGTAATTGTTCTTTTGCTTTTTATTTTTACCTGAGATGATTTTCTCCTATGATCACTTTCTTCACTTCTCATATCCATTTTACGTTTTTCCCTAAAACAACCACAAAAGGAGAAATATCACACAACTGCTATCTAGGAAGAGGACTGAGTGGATGGTGGGACTGAAGGGAGACGATCAAGAAGGAAAGACAATATCAAAATGAAAAAAATCTTTCAAAGTATTAAAAAATAGCCTTGGAAGACTCATAGGGCCCCACCCAAGCCTACTCGCATGACATACACTGTGGTTCGTGGCTTCCATTTCTGCGTTCAGTTTGGTTGGTGTTGTTTTAGCAGGAGCAGTTTTGAAAGTGAAAGGAGACTGGTTCTTTAAAAAGCGTCTACATTTAGCACAATGAAGTAGTGAGAGCTGAAGAGATTTGGATTTGGCATGGAGTTTAATAAGATAATTAAGAGTATAGAGATTAATGACTGCTAAAAATAACATTTGAAATAATGTTTTTTAGCTAACGGATCTTGAAACATGAAAACACTTTTATCAATATTAATTAAGCCTTTCAAATTTGCCTTCCTATTAGCTGAGGCACCATGAAAGAACAAGAGCTATTTTGTAAATAATTAGCTAACAGTAACCAATAAAGTAATAAAATATTTCATTTAAATGCTGTCATTGTATAAGGCTTTTATAATTTCTCATACATTTCTCAAAGCAAAAAATAGAAGACAGAATTCAGTATTTCTAGATTTCTCTTTGTTTACCCCACACACTTTTAGTATAATACAGAATGATTTTAAGAATGTAGCAGTTTGAATACAATTTGTTTTTACATAAAATATAGTATCAATGAATTCTTTGAAAACATAGACTACGGATATGTGTATTTTTGAAAAGCATTTTCACTTTTTGAATAATTCAGCATAGGTTTAGAAACATTTTTTATCAAAATTATAATAAGTGGGGTGCATGTGCTAATCCTTTCCCATGGAACAAGGCGACACTGAATTTTTCTGTAAAATGCTTGGCAATATGCTTTTACAAATAATTAGAGTGCAATGCAGTTAGTTATATGCTGAGCCAATACGTTGCTCAGAACTTAAAACAAGTTTGCATGTACTTTTTCCACAAAATACTTAATGGATATTTCCAACCTTCTTTGCATGTGCTCTTGGACAAAACTTTTTAGATGTATTTTAAAAGAGAGCATTATTACAGAACAAGCTTATTTTCTATTTAGCAACTGAGAACCTGATCTTTTCGTCCCTGTTTCTGCACCACTAAAATCCTTGTTAATACATTAAGTATCACTTTTCTCAAACTAATTTTATTTATCAGTAAGTTAGTGCATATTCTAGTATGATCCTTTCTCAGAAGTCCAAAAAGTTTCCTCTTTCACACTCCAAATTATAAAACACATGAACGATTTCACTTTCTGTAACAACAAGATCCAAACACTCACATTTCTTAGCAAAACTAATGCTGGTCACAAAATGCACAGAGGACACAGTAGTGTCATTCCAAAACGATTTGCTGTGTCTAATAAAAACAAAAGTCAACATTTTTCATAGAGATTTTTCTATTTTAACTTTAGGGTTAGAGTAGAAAAGTAAAAGGAAAAAAGTTTACAGTAAAGTGGGGGATGAGTTAAATCAGAGTAAATTGAAAGTTCAAGGATTCTCCTCTCTATATAACAGTAGACTTAAAAAGAAACAACAAAAAAAGTTATACCTGATATGAAAGGTGCGCTTTCACCAAGTGCAATGTATTGCTAATCATGCCATATTTTTTGAAACAGTAAAAATAAAGAAGGCTCATTTGGCTATGGTGCCTTAAAAAGCTGCTTTAGAAAGCCCGATGTCTCTGCAGTTATATAAGCCAATGTTTGCTTTTTTGTTTGTTTGTTTTGGATTGGATTTTTGTTTGTTTTTGTTTTTGTTTTTGAGGAGGAGTATCTCTCTTTTTTCAGCACTCTTGCATGTAGTAAGACAAACTCAGGGGTTTTTTTTTTCTCTTCAGGGCTCTTGTTATTTCTTAGAAAAGAAGAACCAGAGAGCTCGTCTTCTTTCTCTTCCTTCTCGGTATTCCAGGCACAAAGCACTGCGCAGAAACTGCACCAATCCTTGCCGTCCCTGGCAGCAGAAGGGTAGAAGGTGGGAGAGACCAGAAATCCTTCCAGGCTGTGCTGACTTTAAAAATGAGGATTGCACACGTTGGTCTCCCGAACCAAAGTGGTGAAAAGGCAGGATGCCAGTTTGCTACGGGGCTGCATGATCTCATGCTCACTGCTGCTGCCGTCCTGTTTGCCCAGTTCAAATGCCTGTTCATTATAAACCAAAAAATAAATAAATAAATAACCCAACTACTTGGATTCTTCAGAAAGCAAAAAAAAAAAAAAAAAGCACAGTAACATTTAAAAAGTCAGTAAAGGCAAAAATTAGAAATCCCCCCCAAACATAAAATTTTAAGATTCACTTGTAATGCCTCAATATTCTGTTATACTCTCTCTCTCTCTCTCTCTCTCTCTCTCTCTCTCTCTCTCTCTCTCTCTTTCTGGACATAAGCAGCAGAATTTATCAGGCGTGAAAGGGACAGCCTCCTGGTGGCCTGCCAAAAACCCAGAATAAAGGCGAAGTTGTGCTTCAAAGCTCAGTTGCTTGCTGAGTCTGACTAAAGTCAAGTATTAAGATCCACCATTTTCTGAGCCATGCTAGAAAAAAAGAAAAAAGTCAGGACCGGTGCTGCTTTCCAAGTCTCCGTTGGCACCATCACAAAATCGCAGTCGTAGGGTCACATGATTCTCTTCCAAATGTAGAGTGCATTCCCATCAACCGTTCTGCGGATACTGCGAAGGCAGCTATTGTCTCGTTTAGACCCAAAGTTCAGCCCACTCTTCATTGAATTAGCTGAAAAACGCATCACCTTTGGGGGCTGGGAGTCATGGAAACGTCTACCTGGCAAGCTGCCCACTTTTTCTGCCCATCAACCAGAGATGGAATTGTACTGCCTAATGCAATGATGACTTGGAATGTGAAGAGTCGTCCAAAGTGAATCTGATTCTTGCAACGCCTGTTTCGTTTGTGCAGAAAACTCTGGCTTCTTGTAGTTAAGAGGGAGCAAAATCCTTTCTACTAAAAGTAGCAAATAAAGGTTGGAACATGCCTGATCTGCAACTTTAGTCCTCAACCCATCCAAGTGGCTTTCAAAAGAAAAGACTGAATGCCCTGCAAGTTTGCTTCCTAAAAGACATCTCCTCTTCTGTCTCCTTTCCTTAGAGTGAATGCAACCTGCCTGAGACATTTGTTTTAGTTCCTCACTTTAAAGCTTAAAACAAATCTGTGAGTTTTCTTCTCTCTTCTTATTACTTTCTGATTTTATCTGGTACCAGTTTTGTACTGTGTGGTCACAATATCTAGCAGTAACAGTGGGAATACACTACCATGGCAGTCTCCAACAAAGTGGTCTCTCGAGAAAGCCACTACTGTTTTCCACCGCACAAAACCCTGCCACTGGGTCCTGTGGTTATCCTCCTCAGCACCTAGCACAGCAGCTGTGTCAGTTTGCTGAGACTGACACATGGGAGAAGTGTTCTTTCTGTTCCTACGCTGGCTACAGTTTGTCTGTGTGGCATGAAAGATGCCTTTGAAAGATGCAGGGAGAATATCAACAGCTCTTAGGCAATAAAATGAAATGGTTCCCCCCGCCCCCATGAATTTCCACTCTAGCATGCAATGAAAGTTCCCATGTACAAACATTTCCATACTTTCTAACAAAAGTGGAGTGAATTAAATCTTTCACAATTTCCTTAAGCAGAATCTAAAACTAAGTAGGAAGGCAAGCATCATGAGTATTTATGACAGACACACCGAGTAGCACTAAAAAGAACCATGTCCCCCTACTCCATTAACATTCCTTGCAACGATTAGAAAAATCTTCATTTAAAGGATAGTTATGTTTATAAGAAATTTAAAAATATACTCCATTCCTTACCAAAATGAATTTTTATCTATACCTACATGTGGCATGCACAATACAAAATGCATGCCATATGTTTAAGAATATAATCAAACCATGATTTGCCAAATAAAATAAAATCATCAAAAAATTCAAGAAGGGTCAGCCAGATAGCTCAGCAGACTAAAGCACCTGCTTAGGCAGGTGCAGGGACCGGGGTTCGATCCCCAGTGTGTCATGCAGGCCCTACCCCCAGGGTGCACTGAGATGGCTACTATAAGTGGGTGTGGTGGCATACACCTATAATCCCAGTGCTTGGGAGGCTGAAAATAGGAGGATCACTACAAGTCTGATCTACATAGTGAGACGCTGTACTAAAATACATTTTTAAAAAATTCAAGAAACTGAGAAACATTTTGAAAACATGACCTATTAATTTTTTTGGTGTACTATATCCTCCAGGTCACTTTATATAGGAGCAATAGTAGTGGACATATATGTACACATATATGCAACTGGACCACTATAGTGTTCTTCCCATTTGTTTTGTTTCGTTTTTGGTACTGGGGATTGAATTCAGGACATTGTCCTTGCTAGGTCTGCAGTTATGCCACTGAGCTATCTCCCTAACCCTGTTCTTCCCATTTGCAATTCAAACTGTACACACATTCATATCATAAAACATGAGCTTATACATATGATAAAATTTTAAATTGAACTTTTCTATGTTGAAGAAATCGGCAAAAAAGTATTGCTAATTTCCAAACCATATACTTAAATGACAAGTGACAGAAAATTAAACATGGCAGGCACAAATGTCCCATGCATCAGAAAGTAGAAACACCCTACTTGTAAGAAGGAAAATTAAACTCTCAGAATAAATTAATTTTCCCATCAGACACTGAAAATTGGTGTGTGATGAGTCATGATAGATATAGAGGAAAATATTTCTATACCTTCTAGATAAAACAAACATAAAGAGCTTAAAAGATGAAGAGACAATGTTAAATAAAGACTGCAGAACTTAAGGAATGGCGTGGTGATAACTTCCTTCTGTTTTCTTGAGACATATGTATTCAATATTTTGAGTTTGCATCTCAGAAATGTGGAGAGAGAGAGAGAGAGAGTGAAAGAGAGAGAGAGAGAAAGAGAGAGAAAGAGAGAGAGAGAGAGAGTTTTCTTTACCTATAGGATCAAGAAATACACATTCTATAAAGTAGCCTACAAAGATTGAAAGTTCTGGGACCACATCTTTTTCTCTAGTCAAATGTCACAGAAAAAAATGCAACCCACACCTTCAAAACCATGTTGATAAGCCTGGAAATTGACTCTTGTCAGGCTGTTGCCCTAAAGAATAGTGAAGCTTCAGAATCTGGGAAAATCCTCCCTGTGTCCAGGAGTGGGAGTCAGTGTTAGGTATCAAGTTTCTTTCTTTCCATGCAGAAAGAAACCACACCAGAAGCCTGGCACTCCATGCCAATTCAACAGTAATGAGGTACCCTTCACTGCTGCACCCTGCCTTCCACTTAGGTGGAGTCAGAGGATGCATGGTAGAGAAGCACGATGTTAGATACTGCCCAGAAGTAACAAGGCCACTTTGTATTTTTGTGTCCCTGAAGTCTGGGATGCTACTATGAAAACTATAATAAATTACCCCTATCTAGGAAGTGACAAGCCAATCCTATTTATGGAGATAGCAGTAAAAACTATTCAGAAGCAGAAAACTCACACACTCATCCGGGAGTAAGGAGGAACTCTTTCACGTAAGTGTCAGCGATGCCCAAGCTGGAAGACCTGTGCTTTTGCCTACACTGGGTAGTGACAGGTTGCATACCACCCTTCTTGAGTTAGTCCATTATTAAGGGAAGCCAGGTAAAACAGAATACTTAAATAAGAATTATAGTCTCATGCCTAGCACCCCAACTTCAGTTTCAATTATAAATCATTCATACAAAGAAGACTTAAACAGATCTTTAAAAAAAGGCCAGTCATGCATGCAATCAATAACAAATTATATTGCAAAGTTTCTAAAGCATTTGTCACATCATGAAAATGTTTTAATGACCATTAAGAACATAACTGAAAAAAATAAAAATAAAATGTTAGCAAAGATATAAAACATATCTAAATTATAGATATGAAAAATATAACAACTAAAACTATAAAAACTCAATAGATATATTCATAGAAAAGTAAAATACCAATAAGAATCAGTTGATTAACAGACCAAATCAGTAGAAATGGCTCTCTCTAATGAGAGAAAATATATTTTAAAAACTAACAAAAAAGATAAACCGACTTCTCCAGCTGTGACACTATAATAGAATTCCAGAAAGACAAGAGAAAAATGACAAGGTTTGAAAATACTGAAAGACTCTCCTTAGGCACACTCTACATCATCGATAACTTTTCTCTGTTGCCCCATAATCTCCTTGATTGGAAAATTTAGGACACCAATGAGTTACAGGATGTTATAGCACAGGTTTTCTTATGTCCTGAATCCTCACTGACCTTGAATGTCTAGGGCCAAATGTTGGCTATGCTTGTAGCCCTTCTTTTTTTTCTAATTTGTGGTCTTCAAACTTAAGTTGTTAACCCCCCAGAAGAGAAGCTTAATGATATTATTACTCTAAAGCATAGGCAGTTGAGCCTAACCTCACTATCTGTCTCAATATCAAATGCCTCAGACATAACATGGAACAGGTATTTTCCATCAATCATTGATATACTAAATTTTAAATCCCTACAGAATGTGAAAAAAATAAAAATAAATAACAAATAAAAATAGTAAAAAAATTGTTTTTTTGTTTGTTAGAAATAAACAAATTTTTACACAGAAATTTAGAAATCTCACCATATACAACATTGTAGCAGGACAGTGCTATGTAGTTTTTTTCTTGTCTCTTGTTTTCATTTATTACCCTTTCTTCTTTTGTTTTTTAAACAAACATTTACTTGAGAGAGAGTATAGCAGTAATTGATATGACATCAGAAGCACTATGCTTTTAAAGACCAGAATGACAGAAAACATTCTTTCAGGCTTTCACACAGAAGTCAAGCAATGGCCATGACTCGTCCACATGGCCGACACTGACAAAAGATCTACAAACTGCTGTACAGCTTCAGTGTAAATCGTGAGAGGATTTGACTGACCTCGTTAGATATAAAAGTTACATTTTTTGTTATATAGGTCTTGCTTTATCTTGGTCTTAACCATCCAGC